>VSMD01135186.1:0-16928 GCA_008750895.1 Mirza zaza | reverse complement strand
TTTTGAGACACGGTCTCACTGTGTTGCCCAGGCTAGAGTGAGTGCCGTGGCGTCAGCCTGGCTCACAGCAACCTCAAACTCCTGGGCTCAAGCGATCCTGCTGCCTCAGCCTCCCAAGTAGCTGGGACTACAGGCATGCGCCACCATGCCCGGCAAATTTTTTCTATATATATTAGTTGGCCAATTAATTTCTTTCTATTTATAGTAGAGACGGGGTCTCGCTCTTGCTCAGGCTGGTCTCGAACTCCTGACCTTGAGCGATCCTCCCGCCTCGGCCTCCCAGAGTGCTAGGATGATAGGCGTGAGCCACCGCGCCTGGCCTAAGACATCTTAATATGCATTAAAGTCAAACATACATCTACCGATGGGTAGCAGTTCTCCCAGGTATCCACTCCAAAGAAATGCGCTGTGTGTTTTCAACAAAAGACACGCACTAGAATGTTCTGGAAAACACTCTGCATGGTAGCCCCAATGGAAACTACCCCAGAGCTCACCAAGGGTGGAATGGACAGGCAAATGATGGAATATTCACCCAACGGACTACTATGCAGCAATGAAAAAGAACAAAGTACTGCCCCGTGCAGAAGCAGGGAAGACACGCTGTAGAGTGAAAAGCCAGACCCAGGGAATACCCACGCTCTACTTCTATGAAGCACAGGAGCAGCCTGTGCTGATGCGGCCTGCAACACGGGGAGGCCCCGGACACGTTCTGCTCAGGGAACGCGGCCAGCCACGAAAGACCACGTGGCGTGTGATCCCATGGATTTGGACCGCTCAGCACAGGCAAATCTGTAGAGGCGGAAAGTGGATTAAGGGCTGCCAGGGGTGGGCGTCCCGGGCAGCGGGAGGGATTGGGGTTGACAGCCACTACAAAAGGTATGAGGTTTCTTTTTGGGGTGATGAAAATGTTCTAAAATCGATTGTGGTGGTGGTTGCAAAACTCTGTAAATATACTAAAAGCCATAGACTCGTACGCTTTAAATGGGTGGATTGTGTGGCGTGTGAATTATATCTCAGTAAAGCTGCTAAGAAAAATAGCACAGTCTGGGGTTCAGAAGTCAGGACGCCTGGAGCCCTGGCTGCGAGGCGTTTCCCGGGGGGCGGGCCCGGGCAGTGCCTGGAAAGGGGCCACGGGGGCTTCTGTGAGGCCGCACACGCCTCCTTCCTGGGTGCCGGCCACGCAGACGTGTTCAGCTCGTGAAAGTTCAGCAAACGGCACTCGCAGGACGCGGCACAGTTTCCTGGAGGGAAGTGATCCTTCCTTGCTTCCGTAAAAGGTTTTCAAGACACAACACGCAAGTTTAGCGTTAGATGCAGGCCTGGGTCCCACCGTGTGTCCCCACGCTCGAGCCGGGCAGCCACCCACCCCCCGCATCAACCACAGGCCAGGGGAGGCAGGCCGGCGGCCCGGCCTGGAACACGCTGCGGTGACTCAGAGGAGCAGCTGGAAAGAATCTGTGGCTGTTGACTTCCTCCCGCCAGCCGGCTCGGGGACCTGCCGCAGCCCGCGGAGGGGCTGGGAAGAGCCGGGCCGAAGGTGGCGGCCACGGGCGGAGCCTCGGGCAGGACTCAGAGGCGCGCAGCGTGGATCCCTGACCATCAGCCTCCCTGGTGGGGCCCAGCGAGGGACAAGAAGGCCTTTATCAGGGAGGCCCGGGGAGGCGGGCCTGGCAGCACACGGCGGGCGGGTTCGAGCAGAGCAGGGTGCTCGGGCCAGACGCCCGGGGAGGAACCCGGCTCCGTGACGCTGGGGACGTGAGTTCACCCTTCCGAGCCTCAGTGGCCCCATCGGTAAAATCGCGTACCGCCAGTGCCTGCTTTTTGGGGCGCTGTGAGACCCGAGATAACGCTGTCTGCATTGGAACACAGTGCCTGGCATCTAGTGACCGTCCGGTAGACGTAAATATTAGCCGTTACCGTTCCGGGCTGGGGGCTGCAAACTGGTGCTTGTTGAGTGCCTACTGTATACCAGGCACCGGAAAGGCAGTTCCTGACTTCGTTGCTTTTGCTCCCACCCCTCACCCACCCACCTATGCCCGACCCTCTCCGGAAACCTCGGTGGCTCCGAAGCTCGGGGACTGACCACAGAGACAGCTGCTTGCTGCGGATTCTGTGCTGCAAATCAGGGGTCTGTGGAGAAGCCGGCAGCAGGGGAGACTTTGAATATCCTCAAGATTTATATGCGGCCGGTTTGTCCCGTCATCCCCGGTGGCAGGTCAACCCCGGTGATCGTTTATCAAAGGGGTTTTACGAGGCCCTGAAGTTCACAGCAGAATCCTCAGATTTCAAGCTGGCCCGGCCCCTGGGCTGGGGGATGGTAACTCCTGCAGTGGGAGGCCGCCGGGTTTTCCTCTCCCGGATTGTTTTGTTTGTTTGTTTCAGATTAAGGGGAGCAAGGACAGGTTTTAGGGCACCCGATTCTGTTGTGTACATTTGCAAATTTGTTTCTCAGGCAGTGACCCCTAATTGTGGAATGCAGGCCATGATTTTTTTTTTTTTTTCTTTTTGAGACAGAGTCTCACTCTGTTGCCCAGGCTAGAGTGAGTGCCGTGGCGTCAGCCTAGCTCACAGCAACCTCAGACTCCGGGGCTTAAGCAATCCTGCTGCCTCAGCCTCCCAAGTAGCTGGGACTACAGGCATATGCCACCACGCCTGGCTAATTTTTTCTATTTTTAGTTGTTTTGGCTAATTTCTTTGTATTTATAGTAGAAACGGGGTCTCGCTCTTGCTAAGACTGGTCTTGAACTCCTGAGCTCAAGCAATCCTCCTGCCTCGGCCTCCCAGAGTGCTGGGATGACAGGCGTGAGCCACTGCGCTTGGCCAAGCCATGATTTTTTTAATGAGGCGCGACGAGGTGTATACAATGTTTCTGCCCAGGCCTTCTCAGGCCCCTGAGATAGTGAGCGCCCCCCCCCCACCTTCCCTGGAGGAAGCTCCTGAGTTTAAAAGGCAGCAGGATGCTAAGACAGGGTCCCCAAACTGCGCCGTGTATGTGGAACGTTTCTATTTGACAAGTTAGTACGATCAGTGCATACAGAACGCACCAAAATTCCACCGGCCCCTCCATCTGCACCCCCAGGCAGATAGCTTCTCCTGGCTCCAGGAACCATGCCCTCAAGCAAGGGCCTGCGTGGTGGAGCCTTAGTTTCCCCAGCTCCAAAGTGGATGTGATACTCCCTGTCATGCCTCCACGTACGGCTGTCACACGAGCTAACAGATGTGCGATGGCTCACGAGCCCACGATGGCTCACGAGCCCAAGGCCTCCACAATTCCCAGGGTATTTTTTGTTTTTTATTGTTAACGGTTACACTCTCTCCCTGTGGAAGGAAGACACATCTTCGCCAGGGGCTGCCGGGTTCGAAGCTCTTTCTGAGGATAGCAGAGAAGAGCTTGCTTCGTTCTTAGGCAAAAAGGAAAAAAAAAAAAAATAGAAAAAATAGGGCAGACAGATGATAGACTTTGTTTTCCTGTTCCCCAGCGAGCCAGAGGCCGACACACGGCGCGTGCCACCTCTCCAAGAGGACGGAGGGGCTGCCCGCCAAGGTAGAGGGTCCTCGGAGGGACAGGCGCAGCGTGGAGGGGCGAGGAGAAGGGCAGAGGCCGCGGCGAGGAGGGACGTGGGGTTCCAGGCCGGGAGCTGGGGAGATGGCGGGCGGGAGCCGGCAGGGTCACAGGAGGTTCCGGAACTGGCAGGGCGAGGTGGGGTTTTGGATGGAGCCTGGCATCCCTCATTCAAGCACGGACCGGTCCTCGACCACATCCCCAGCCTGGAGAAGCCGAGGGGCAGGGCACGGCACGCCGGCCGCAGCTCTGCCCTGGTAGAGGCCGGCGGGTGGCACTGCTCGGCGGGGAGGCAGCTGTCCCCTGGGCGAGGGCGCAGGCCCTGGCCACACACGCACACGCCTGTGGCTCCGGCTGAGACGACCCACAGGTAGCTGCACACCTGAGCTGCACCCAGGTGCTGGGTGCTGACAGCGCCCGGTCCCCTGCAGAGCCCGGGTGGCGTCTCCTCTTCCCCCTGCTCCTAGCACCCGGCCGTCTGCGGGCGTCGTTGGTGTTTGCAAGGCCCAGGGTGGAGGACGGGGCGCCCGGTCTGGAGGGCCCGGCACCCTCTCTCCAGCTGCAGTGAGGCCTGGAGGGCTGAGGGTGCCAGGAGATGGCTCTGCCGGGACGGGAGCTGGTGGCTCTGGCAGCGCCTGGCAGGGGTGCGTGGATGGCTCCGTCCAGCTTGAGCCTTTTGCACACTTCCGTTAGAAAAAGGGACGTCGAGTCTACGTCAGCGCATGGCGTTGATGCAGACACACGCTGGCATTTCTCCTCTTCTGCTGGCATGAACCCGGCCGTTTTGTGTCCAGACAGGAGCCTCAGTTTCCTTGGGGACACGCGTGACGAGAGGGCGGACGAGGCCATCACTATCCTAACAAGCTGTGTCTCAGGATTTGGGGAAAGGCCCAGGGGGTCACAGAGTCACACTGCCCGGGGCCAGCCCAGCGTGACCTGGGGCCAGTGACTTCCCTTCTCTGTGACTCAGTCTCCTCACCGTGAGCCGGGCTGTGACGGAACCCACCTCGTGGGCCCGTTACACGGGTTTGCGTGTTGGCCCCAGAGAGCACAGGTCCCGTGTGTGCGACACCCCAGCCCGCGTGTGCAGGCGCCACCGTCACGGCTGTGGTTTGCTGCGGTCATCGCGCTCCACTCTCCCTGCATTTTGTCATCTCTGCTTTAAAAATGGGGAAACTGAGGCTCAGAGAAGTCAGGAGCAGGCCAAGGCCACGCAGGTAGTAACTGGCAGAGGGGTGACATCCATGTGGCATGTCAGGCCGTGTCAGCACCCCCCCACGTGTCATCCACCCACAGATGACCCTTCACCGTCACCTGCCTTCCTTCTCTGATCCGTGTTCACCTGCTTCCAGCTCCCAAGACGTGCTCCAGGCGACGCTGCTGGGTCACGGGGTCACGGAGGGAAACAAAGACATCCAGCCGGGCATCCACCACCCCCGACTTCTAGCCCACTTTACACGCACACACAGGTGAACACATTCACACATGATCACACGTGACTGCAGACACGAATGCATGCACGAACACACACGTATGCAAAACATGCATGCCTGTACACACACGTACACACACACTGTCTAACAAATGCGCACACGCACGCACATGCTCACGAAGCCCCCCTCCCTGGAGGGTTCCAGCTTAGTCAAGAAAACCCACCTCCCTCTGTCCGTCCTGCCAGCCCCGCGGCCGTCCCCCTCAGACCCTGCGTGTGACCTCGTCACGGCGGCCCCTCACGCTGGGGCAACTGCCTCAGCCAGGGGCGGGAGGGAGGCCCCATTCCCGGGCAGCCTCTCTCTGCCTCACGCGGTCCACGCGCAGACATCCCTGGGGCAGGGACCGCAACCCCACTGCACAGAGCGGCAAACTGAGGCTCAGCTGGCTAAGAGGGCTGCCCTAGGCTCACGCAGCTGGCAAGGGGCGGAACAGGACTGGGACCCCCGGGCACTGAGCCGGGCCCTGGACGCACAGCGAGACGGGCCACTAGGTATGTGCGTGTGTGCCCCACCCCAGGGACCCACTCCTGACAGCAGCCGGGAGGCGCTGAGCCTGGCGCTGTTTCCCCAGCAGCCGCTTGGCCTGTGTGGGACAGCCGACCTTCCCTGACTGTGCACACACACAGTTAAGCGGATGTCGCCTTTAAAGTTTTCCCAGTCAGCCCTCTCCCCAGGTATTAAAAATGCCAGGAGCCAAGAAGCCTCCTGCCCTGCCCCCACCATTCCTCTGGGACAGGTTGCTGACACAGCATTTTCCCGGCCTGGCCTGCGCCTCTGGCTGGCGAGGATGATTTTCCTATTAACCCTTGGCCCGCGAGCCCCGGGACGTCACCGGGGATCCTGGGAGCCGGCCCTTTGCTCTCCTTCCATCTATTTATAATGCATGGCCTTGCTCGGTGACAAGAGGAAGCCCAGTTTTATTTACATGTCAGCACCCCGGAGGGTGGAGGTGACCACCGGGCACCTTTGTCCCCGGGCCGACTCCAGGCCCTGCTGGCAGGTCAGGACAGCTGTAAACTGCTCAGAAATCAGAGACTCGCCGAGTTTTGAAGCTGGAAGGGGTGTCATTTCACAGGCTGGGAGATGCGAGGTTCAGAGATGCCTGGGGGGGTGGGGGGATCCAGGGGTCCAGGCCTTGTTCCCTGCTGTGTGTGGGGGGGCGCCAGTCTCCATGAGCAGACTGGTGGTGACGCGGACCAGACGTCTGCCTAACGAGGCAGCATACCCCGCTAGTCAAGAGCAGGGCCCTGGCACCCCACTACCTGGGTCTGAACCCCACTTGGCCACTTCAAATAAGTAACTTAACACTCAGCACCGCCCCTCTGCCGTCTGTAAAACCGGCTGACGGTGGCACAGCCCAGAGAGTTACCGGGAGGCGTAATTGATGTGAAGTCTGCAAGTCTGTTGAATAAATACAATGTATCCACACACAATACAGGGAAACAGTTGCAGCTCCTGTTTAACAAAAGAGTGACAGGGCTCAGAGAGGTTGAGTCACTTGCCCGGGGACACACAGGATTCTCCCTACTTCCGCTTGTGAGCAGTGGCCCCTGGCCAGCGGTGTGAGGGACAGGGCAGGCCCCGGCCTCTGTCCCCAGGATGGTGCATCCACTGACCTGTTCCGGGAGACAGGAGATAGCCCCTCTTCCCTCTGTCTCCAAAATCAGAACGCTGTGCCAGGAAAGGCGCCCCCCCAGTATCGATCCCAGCTGCGCGGGACTGTAAACGGCTCTCACTTGGTCCCCCCCTTTAGACCGAGGGGGGGCGGCCCCCCCCAGCGAAACCCGCAGGGTGCCTCCTCCGCAGCTGCCCTGCCCCCGCGCTGCCCTTCCTGGGGGGGCCCTCTGTCCCCAGCCGCACCGCCGCGTCCTTACCTGGCTCTCCCCGCGTCCCGCTTGACCTTTACTTAAAGACCAGCCCCGCTCGGCGGTCCCCGAGGAGACCCTTCAGACGGCCGAGCCCGGCGCGCTGGAGAGAGCCCCTAATTGGGGCAATGAATCATCGCGCGCCGCTGCGGCTGGACACAAAATAGATAGAGGAGCCGGCGCGCTATTGTGCGCAGTTTGGGACGCGGGGGAGGGGAGGAGGGAGGAGGGGAGGAGGGGAGGAGGAGGGGAGGAGGAGGGCGGGCGCAGGGGAGGGAGCGCGCGAGGGAGGGATTCCCCGCCCGCCGCCTCCCGCCTCGCCCCTCCCGCCCCCGCCCCCCGCGCCGCCCGCCCCGCCCCTCCTCCCTAATTAAATGACCCAGCGCTTTGGCAGGCGCCGGAGCTCGCACATGCGGCTGCCGCTCCAGCCGCCCGGGGCCGCCGCTGCCGCCGCTGCGTTCCGGGCGCGCTCGCCGCGGCGGCGCCGGGGGCTGGGCAGGCCCGGGGGGCGCCGGTGCGGGCGGGCGGCCGGCGCCAAACTTTGCGGCGCGCACACATGCTCCAAGTTGCGCGCGGCGGCGCGGGCGGCGCTGAGGGCGGCCGGGGCGCGCGGGGCCCGGGCGGGGCGGCGCGGCCATGAGCGGGCGGCCGGCGCCCGTCTCCCGCAAGCAGCGGCTCATGGCAGCCGTGGGCGAGCGGGCGGCGGGCGGCGGCGCGCCGCTGTCGTGCTTCATCTGCGGCGGCGGCATCGGGCGCGGCAAGGAGCTGAAGCTGCAGGTGAAGCAGCCGGCGGCGGGCGCGGGGGCCCCGGCGCAGCCCTTCTTCCCCTTCCTGCAGCAGCAGGAGCCGGCGCCCGGCGCGCGCGAGCTGTCGCCGGCCGACGGCTGCGTGCTGGTGTGCGCCGTGTGCCGCTGCTTCCTGGGCGAGCAGTGGGCCGCCTTCGAGCGCGCCCGCACGCCGGTGGACAAGCGCATGTACTGGCTCAAGCGGCCCCACCAGTGCGACGCGGGCGCGGGCGGGCGCCGCGGGGGCGCCGGGGCCCCCCGCGAGTGGAACGTCGCCTACGCGCTGGGCAGCGCCGCCGGCGACGACGACGAGGACGACGACGACGCGGGCGGCCCCCGGCTCCGCGGGGCCGCCGAGGAGACCCGGGACTCTGACTTGTCGGAGCTATCGGACACGGATCCCCTGTCGGAGCCCGACCCGGCCTCGCGCGACGCCGCCAGCCCCCCCCAGGACCCGGCGCCGGCGCCGCGGGCCACCCCGGGGCCAGGACCAGGGCCTCCTCGCGGGGGCCGCTGCCAGGAGTGGAGGCCGGCGCCGGGACCCCCTCCCGGACCGGGCGCGGAGCCCCCCGCGCCGGGGCGCGCGGAGGAGGAGGGGGTCCCCTCGAAGGTCTGCGCGGACGGGGAGCCCAAGACCAGCGTCCGGCGCCGGCGGAAGGGGGTCGGGAGGCCCTGGGCCTCGGAGGCCCGGGCCAGCGTCCTGAGGGGCATCCAGGGCCCTTGGCAAGGCCTGCGTGTCCAGGAAGCCCCTGCAGACGGCTTGAAAGGCGGCCCCTTGGGCCGGGCCACCGAGCTGGGGCAGGGCAGGCCGCTGGGGCACACCCTCGGGGACTTTTGCACGTCCGAGGACAGCGACATCAACATCACCAGCGGGGAAGAGGACCACAAGGAGCAGCCCTTCCCGGGCCCCTGTGGCCCCAGAGAGAAGGAGGACGGTGGCCGCGTCCCCGGGGACCCCCCGGAGAGCCGGGCGGCGCCGCCAGAGGGCCGCTGCTGCTACATCTGCGGGTCGGCGCTGTCGGCGGCCTCGCGGCGCCAGGTCCACGTGCAGAAGCAGGAGCGGCTGGCCCAGGCGCCCTTCTTCCCCTTCCTGTGGCTGCACAGCCCGCCGCCGGGCGCGGAGCCCATCAGCGAGGGCGGCAGCACGCTCGTGTGCGCCTGCTGCTTCTCCTCGCTCATGCAGCAGTGGCGGAGCTTCGAGCTGGCCGGCGTGCCCGTCCTGCAGCGCCTCTACGTGGTGCCGCTCAACAGCCGCGCGCTGGGCATGGCCTCCAAGGGCCGGCGGCCGCCCCGGGAGGAGCGCGCGCCCGCGGCCCTGCGCGAGGCCTGCTACCTCTGCGGCGAGGACTGCACCCAGGATGCCCGCGCCGTGCCCTCCAGGGTCCTCAACGGCAGCGGCCACGGCGCCATGCACTTCCCCTTCCTCAGCCTGCTGCCCTGCCCGCCCAACGCGCGGGGCCCCGACGCGCGCTGCGAGGTGCGCAGCTGCCCCAAGTGCTTCAGCGTGCTGGAGGACGTCTGGGCCCTGTACCGCGCGTGCCGCAACGAGGCGCTCATCACCTCCGTGCAGGGCTTCCTGGGCCGCTACCACCAGGCCTTCTCCGCCTGCGACCCCGCCCTCTCCGAGCCGCCCGCGCCCGCCCGGGGTGGCCCCGCGTCCGTCTGCTACGTCTGCGGGGCCGAGCTGGGCCCCGGGAAGGAGTTCCAGCTCCACGTGAACCCCGCCAGCCACGCGGGCGAGAAGGAGCCCTTCTTCCCCTTCCTCACCGTGTACCCGCCCGCCCCCCGCGCCAGGCCCGTGGATGCCACCGGCCTGGTGGCCGCCTGCGTGCTCTGCTACCACGACCTGCTGGGCCAGTGGCTGCAGCACGAGGCCCGGGGCGCCCAGCACGCCGTCAGCGCCTGGTCGAGGCAGTACCAGGTGGACACCTTCGTGTGCTTCTTCTGCCAGCAGGAGAAGAAGCGCTGCCTGGGCCTGAAGCCGGTGCGGGTGGCCCGGCTGCCCTTGTTCCTCTACACCCTGCGAGCCAGCCACAGCCTGCTGGTGGACGACGGGCAGCAGCTCATCATCGGCGCCTGCCTGGAGTGCGGAACTCTGGTGTGCGCGGGCCAGGGGCTCACCCGCCAGGCACCCGTGGGCTGGAGCTCCCCGGTGGCAGCAGCGACAAAGGTAAGCAGCGGCTTTCATCTCGTCCTGATCCTTCCTCTGACATCGTGCAGGGAAGGGAGAGATGTTGTTTTCCGTTCTTCTGAGAAACTCTGAAGGAGTTTTTACAGGTTCTCTCTGTGCAGCACGTTCCAGGGGGAGGTGCCTTCCCAGGGTCCCCGGGCTTGGCGAGCACGGTGGCCCGGCTGGCCCCGGAGGTGTGGGGCGGGCGGTCAGAGGAGCCGGGGTCAGGACTGGTCTCCTGGAAGAATAGGCCGCCGCTGAGAAGGCAGGCACGGGCCTGAACCTGGGCGTGTTTGCGGCGGAATCCGTCAAAGAGAGGAAGTTCGGGGCACGTCTGTCATCCGCCTGATAACGCTGGTAATTAGTCCGGCCGAGCGGGTCACGGAGAGGTCTCCGCGCGCGCCCGGTTTGGAGCACATCAGAGTCGGGAAGTGGCTCTGCCCTCCGGCTCCCGCGTGGCTCGGGGCTTCCACCGTTTCCCACCCGAGTTCGCGCTTTTCCTTTGAGCCTCGGCTGCTTAACGGCAGATGGAAGCCGCCTTCCAGACGGGGGCGTGTGGGGAGCCGCAGGGACAGTGGCCTAAGCAGACTCTCCCCGTGGCGGGGAGGGAGACCGTCTCCTCTGCTCGTCGGCGGTGCAGGGACCGATCAGGAACTGCTCCCAGTGGGGCTGGGGAAGGAGACTCGGGAACTGCGGCCACCGTCCCGGCCACGGCGGCCGTTTCAATCCCGTGTCCGTCGTGGTGGCGGCCGGCCGGGCGGATAGGGAGGGCGTCCCGTCCTCAGGACTGGCTCGAAAGCTTCCTGACCCTGCCGGCCACGTGCGTGCGTGTGTATGCGGACACGTGTGCGGGACGTCCGGGCGGCGTGCTCACCCAGGTGGCCGCGTCCGAGAGGAGCTCCCCGCCAGGGCCCTCGTGCCCTGCCCGCGCTCCGTCTCTGCCCACGCCGGCCTTGGACTGGACGCCGCCCCTGGTGCTGCTCGTGGCCGCGGCTGGGGTCGGAGGAGCTGCAGCCCCGACAGGCCGGCTGGGAGCCGAGCCCCGGGTCCGGGAGCCCCACAGAGCCGGGCTCTAGTGCCGCCGCGGGTCTGGGTAGGCGGCGCCCGCGAGTCTCCCTGGCCAGGAAGCACAGACCGCCTGCCCCGTGAGAACTCACGCGCCGGGGGCCACAGTGCTCCCGGGAGGTCAAGGGCTTGGCGCGCAGCAGGACCCCTGCTGTCCGGCAGGTCCTCCCGGGCTGTGGGGCGGTGCCGTGCGCCAGCCCCTGGTCTGCAGGCCGGGCGTCCCCGGGGCCGTGCCGGGCGGCCCTCTGCGGGGCTCTCGCTGTTTCTGGCAGAACACCCGGACTCTGGTGGGTTTCCTCACGTCGATCCGCTCTCCGGTCTGGGCGTGCCCAGGTGCCCACTGGGGCCTCGGCTGGTAGAACTGGGAGAAACCGGCTCCCCACGCCAGCCGGGGAAGGGGCGTCGAGACAGCGAGGCCGGTGAGGCTGCACATGCAAGCCGGGGCCCCCCCTCCGAAGCGGCCAGCAGGAATTGGGGAAGGCTCACGGCCTGTGGACTTCTGCACGGTTCTCAGAACCAAGTCATCTCGTTGGCTTCTCCCCGTGGCCCCCTGGGGCCGCCTTGTCCCATTTTACAGGTGGGTCAGTTGAGACTCAGAGCACTCAGACGACCTTGGCGATCGTCACACACTGGAGGCAGCGGAGGTGTGTTCTTCCCGCCCCAGGGGGTGGGCCGAAGGAGGCCGGGCTTGCCTAGCCTCTGCACGCGGGAAGCCTTTGCGGGATGGGGTATGGCAGAGGACAGGGGACGGGGAAGAGCCTGGCAGCCTCCCTGGGCAGAGGTGCCTGTCAGGGCGGGTGGGGCGGGAGCTTGAGGCCTTGGAACCAGGATGGGGGGAGGTCGGACCTGGCGTGGGAGGCCCCGGGAGCCACATAGGCTTCTTGAGAGAAAGCGTGGAAGGGCGGGGAATGGGCCCCCTGGGGCCGGGCGGGTGGTGGCAGCAGGCGGGGGGGTGGCGGGGCCCGGGGACAGGCCTGCCCTAGGAAGGGGCAGCGGTCAGGGGCCAGTCCCCGCTGGACGGAGGGAAGAGAGAAGCCTCCACTCGCGGCTCCCAGGAGCCTGTGCTGACAGCCAGGAGGACGCCGGGCTCTTGGCCTCCGGCCTCCCTTGCTCCCCCTCCCTCCCATTCATTCAGCAGATATTTATGGAGCGCCTACTCTGAGCCAGGCGCTGTTCCAGACGCGGGGGCAGGGGGGGGGCGGTGGCCAGCGCGGAGCCTCGGGCCCACGGGGGGGGGTGGCGGACACCTGGGCATGGGGGGGTGAGAGGTCGCCCGTGGGGCCGGGTGTGGCGTGGGGCCCCCAGCAGGGCCGTCGAGGGGGAGAGAAGCATGGGGGCCACCAGGGGCCCGTGGGGGCTCAGGGACCTGGCCCCCGGCGGGTTTCCCGACGCGGCTCCGGAGTCGGGATTCTCTCGAGCCGCTCCCGGTCTTGGTGCGGTTTGAGGGTTTGGTGGCATGAGGGGGCGTGGGGACGTGGCCGCAGGGAAGCCGCTTGGCGGGCACGCGGCACGTTCCGGAACCCGGCTCTGTCCCGCCCCCATCACGCCCGAGCCGCTCCCTGTGGAGTGTTCGTCCGTCAGAGCCGGCCGCGGGACACGGCAACAGCAGACGCTGGATAAAGAAAACGGGAGGAAAGGAGAAAGACGGACCGGCGGGGGAGGGGCACGCTGGCCCGCGCCGCCCTCTTGTTGGGACGGACTTGGCGGTTCTTCTTTCCAGCCGGGCTCCGGGACACCCAGCCCATGGTCGGTCGCTGCTTCCCGTAGGGCCGTGTCCCGGCCAGGCCGGGGAGGGCTGCAGCCTGGGCCTGGCGCCCCCTCCCCGAGGAAGGTTCCCGGCAAGCCTCTCCCCCAAAGCTCCGTGAAACCCTGGAGAGAGCCTGAGTTTGACTTAATACCCGGCTCGAACCCTCATTCTCTTGGGAGTTGGCTGTGTGACCTTGGGTGCGACTCTTGCCCTCTCTGTGCCTGAGTTGCCGACTGAGCAGGGCTCCTTCCTTTGGGAGCCCAGCACGGCGGCCTGGGTGGGCAGCGCCGGGCTCCTGTCTCCTTCCCCGGGATGCCGGTAGCCCCGGGTGGGGTTTCCCGCACCTGTGCCCACCGTCCTTCTTCTGCGGCGGGCAGCGGCCGGCCCTCCCTCCGGCTAGCGGCGGGACCGGCCAGGGTGCCGGAGGTGGCGTTTGGGTCCCAAGCCTGCAGGTGCCGAGTGCCGTCTGCGCTCCGGGCTTCACGGCGTCATCCACACCTGCTGACTCCCCGCGAGGCCCTGTCTGGGGAGGCGGCACGATCCCCTTTTTGGAGATGGAAAAAAACCCAGGTCCAGAGAGGTTAAGTCACTTGTCCAAGGTCACTCAACTAGGGACAGCAGAACCGGCGTCGGGCCTGGAGTCTGCACCAGCTCCGTCCTGCGGGTCTGTCCTCGCTGGGGCAGGGCCTTGGGGGGGGTGGCTCTTCATGTGCCCTGTGTGCGCCCACGTGTCCCCACTGCGGCCCCTGGGGCAGGAGCTGGCTGCCTGGGGCAGAGGCCCGGGAAGTCCCCGCTGGCCGCCTCTGGCTCTCTGCCACTGGGCGGGCGGGCGCCCAGGCCCCTTCCAGGCCCTGTCTGGGCGGCGTTCTGGCTAACGGGGTGAGCGGCTGTTTGCCTAGCGGCACCCCGCCTCTCGCCTCGGGGACGCCCCAGCCAAGCCCCCCTCGAGTGGCCCCCGAGCCCGGAACAGGTGTTGCCGCCGCAGCCTCCTTCCCTCTCCCGTGGGACAGCCGGGACTGTCATCACTCGCCCGCCGGGCCGGCACGCACATCTGCTTCCCTGGCGACCTGCGCCCACGCAGCTCCCTGCTGTCCGGGGGGCCTCGGCAGCCCCCTCTCCGGGGCCAGGCTCTCGGACACCCGGCCGGGACGGGTTGCGTGGGGGAAGCTTCTGGAAGGTGCCAGGGCAGGCGGCCGGGCTGGGGCTGGAACGGGCGCCCTCTCCCTGGCAGCGGCTGGACAGTGACCGGGCTCGGGGGCTTTCTCAAGCTCCCACCATCCCCGCCAAGGGGCGGGTCCGTGCTGTTCTTGGCCCGTTGGGAGCCGCCGTCCGCTGGGAGCCCGGAACTTTCCAGATGTTCCCTGTCCTAAGCCTGGGAGCGACTGGAGACACCTGGGCAGAGGAGGAAGCGAAGGGGAAAGGTCTTCAAAACGCAGCCGTCCCTGGGAGAAGGGGCTGGGCGGGAGGCGTGTCCAGAGTCTGCAAAGCTCCCTGGCCCCTCCTCTGCTTAGACCTCTTTGGGTCCCACCTTCCTGAGCGTAGCTGTGTTGCCAGTGCCCTCGGGTCGTTTGTGGCCTCTGGGCACATTTTCTTGGCCGAGGAAGAGCCGGGTCCAGGATTCAGGTCCCTCTCCTGCCTGAGGTCCCCGTCCTGGTGGGAAGGGTGGGGAGGAGCCATTCGGGACTTGCCTTTTGTTTTTCGAGTAGCCCCCAGTAGGGCGCCCTCGGGCCGCTGTGGAAGGAGCCCCTGCTCGCTGTTTGACGTCTGCTCAGTTTCCCCGTCTGTCAAAATGCAAGGACTGGTCTTTAGGGGTCCCAGGTGCTTGTGGTCTCCTTGTGACATCTCGTGACTGGGGGAATGGGTGGAGGAAGACTCTGGGGCTGCGTCTACACTGGCTGGGAGACGGTCTTGCGGCTGACTTGCGGTCTCCGTTGCGGGCTCGGCAGAGGGAGCGGAACTTCCCGGGTCTGGGTCAAGACTCAGGGTACGATGCCAGGGCCGGGGAGAGTCTCGTGCTAGGGTCAGAAAGAAGCTTGCAGGCCGGGCGCGGTGGCTCACCCCCGTCATCTAGCACTCTGGGAGGCCGAGGCGGGCAGATTGCTCGAGGTCAGGAGTTCGAGACCAGTCTGAGCAAGAGCGAGACCCCGTCTCTACTAAAAGTAGAAAGAAATTAATTGGCCAACTAAAAATTTATAGAAAAATTAGCCGGGCATGGTGGCGCATGCCTGTAGTCCTAGTTACTCGGAGGCTGAGGCAGGAGGATCGCTTGAGCCCAGGAGTTTGAGGTTGCTGTGAGCGAGGCTGATGCCACGGCACTCACTCTAGCCTGGGCAACAGAGTGAGACTCTGTCTCAGAAAAAAAAAAAAAGAAAAAAAAGGAGCTGACAGATCCTGGCTTCTCAGCACCGCCCCAGAGGACCCACGAGCCCACACGCGCTCCTGCCGGGTGGGTGGTTTTCTCGGTAGCACCAGGGGGGACGCAGCTGCGCTTCCGCCCCCACCCCGCCGGCCCGCAGCTGCCGGGAAGCGCGCACACCTGGGAGCCTGCGCCGCACCTGGCGCTCTGGCACGCGTGGTGACGTCAGGCAGCCCCTGCTCTCGCGGTTCAGGCCGAGGCGTGAGGTCTCGGGGCCGGTGGGGGCCCGGCCGGGCTGTGCGGTGAGTTGGGGTCTGCGCTGGGGGCCTCACCGGAGGGCGAGAGACGGGCGTGTTTTCGGGGAAGGCTTCCGGGACGAGGTGGCCCCTTAACCCCCTTAAACTGGAAAGGGTTCGGCCGGGTGCCAGGGGGCCGCGTGCTCCTGGCGGAGGGCGGGGTGCAAAGGATGCGGGCTGCCGCAGGGCGGCCATCCTGCCCGCGCGGGAAGACGCGGCCCGGGTGGGCAGAGCCAGCCCCCGGCAGGGCTTGGAGTCGCTCCGTGCACGCTTGAGTCTCTTCCCGTCAGTTTGAGTTTAGAAGTACCCGTGAAGGGGCCCTGCCCCAGCCTGGTAAATCAGAGTCTCTGAGGGGTGGTCCCGGGCACAGCTTCTAGAAGATTCACGAGCAGGGGTGAGTGCTGCTGGCAGAGGGCACTGTAGGCACGGCCGAGGAGTTTGGGGCTCGTCTTGGAGACCATGGGGAAAGGGTTCTGTTGGTTTTTTTTTCCAGCCTGTCTTTATTTAGTGCGTCCCAGGCAGGGGGTCGTGGCCGGTCATACACACCAGCTCCCAGACAGGCGACCGGTTCTGGAGGGGGAGGGACAGAAGGCCAGTCTGCCCGCATGGGCGCCCGCCCTTCCAGACCTGGCCAGGAGGCTGCAGGTGAGGAGGCTGCGGGTGAGGAGCCCTGGGGCCGGCGGGGGGGGGGCGCGGGGGTGGTGGCAGGTAGGGGTGGGGGGGAGCCTGGCGTCCACGCCAGCAGCAGAGGCAGGCGGGAGGAGCCTGGCCGGGCAGCGTGGGGCGGGTGGAGATTTGCACAACCCGAGAGCGTGGCCGTGGCCTCCCGAGTGGCGTGGCTCTGTGGATTCCGTGGGCCCCTGGGCTGCTGGCTCCTCCAGGCGCTCCCCGGCCGGTCTGCTGTGAGATTGTGCGGCGTCCCAGGAGCCTTGGGGCTGGGAGAACACGGCTTTGTGCCCCCCCCACGGGTGGCGCGGCGGCGCTGGGCAGGGCCGTCCACACCACGCTGGGGGGAGCGCCGTGGACAGCCCGGGCCCGGCCAGCGGGAGCCGGGCAGGCTGAGCCTATGCCCGTCGTCCCCTGGGCCACCGGCTTTGGGGCTCCCGCTGGGGGGGACGGCCCCTCCGGGAGCAGGGCCCCCACTCTGTCTCCAGCTGGGGCCGAGAGCATACGCGGTGGACCCCGCAGGGCACATGGGGCGGCCACTTGCTCACCCCCTCAGCCCTGCCCCAGGGAAGGGGGCCAGGCCTGGCTCGGGTGGCCTCGTGTGGGAAGAGGCCACACTGGCCCCTGCCACGTGGTGGACGGTGGCCCTGCTGCGCGGGTGCCTGCCCTGCGCGGGGCGCTGCTGCTGCTCCCCAACCGTGTGTTTCCTCCCACACTGCCTTTTCTTTCCGGCCTGCATGTTTAGGGCCTGGTCTTGTGCGTGCTGTGGGCGTGATTGCTGGGCTCCTCCTGCCGGGGCACGTCCCATCGCCGGGGAGACCCGGCCACCCCGGCCGCTCCCCTGTCACTCAGCAGGTGGCAGGGGCCGACCGGGCTTGCTCCAGGGCTGGGGTCGGGCTCCGTGCAGGTCTCCGGGCGGGCGG
>VSMD01135181.1:0-12839 GCA_008750895.1 Mirza zaza | reverse complement strand
TGTGAGCTAGGCTGACGCTACAGTACTCTAACCCAAGCAACAGAGGGAGACTCTGGCTCAAAAAAAAAAAAAAAAAAAAAAAAAATTGAATCAGGCACTCTATTGCCTCCTGCTGTTATTCTTAGCAGAAGAAGGATCTATTCCTATTTGGAGGAAATATTGAAATCATCCCTAGTATTAAAAATGCCCCCGATGAATCTAATTTCCCTCATTTTCTCTGTATCCTGCCCACACCTACATTCTAAGTGTGAACCTCTAGGATTAAAAAAAAAGAGCAAACAACAACAAACTTGAATGCCAATATTTATTGAGCACTGACTCTATACAGGCAACATGCAGTGTCACGTGCCATCAAATGTATTCTCTTAAATATAGCAGTTGCATTTGCATATCTTATCTCCTTCGATCCTTATAAATGTTCCATGAGAAAGATATTATTATTATCCCTACTTTTAAAATAAGAAAACGGAGACGTAGGAGAATAATTTACCCAAGCTCACACACTAGTAAGTTCCAGAGTCCAAATTCAACCTGGGTCTGGATTCTACATGCAGACCCCTCCATGAGAGTCACCCCCGAGTGTGGTGCGTAAGGTCCCCACACGCTTGGGACTAATGCGCCTCCTGTCTAGCCAGCTCGCTTAGCTCCTTCTCACGTGGGACACGCCTTGGACGCCTCCATCTACTAGGACGTATCATGCGCTGTGCCTAGAATTCTCAATTTCACTACTGTGCAGGCTGCTTCTTTTCCAGCCCCAATCCATCAATTTCCACTTGTTTTTATTTCCTTTTCTATCCAGGCAAAACTCTGTGTTCTAGAACCCAAAATGTCCTTGCTCCCTTTCTTTCCAATATGTTGACCCAGAAAAACCTTCAACCCTGGATATACCCAACTGTTATTGCCTCTTCTACATGGGAGCTCCCAGGAACTTTTGGAGAAAATCTCAACTCACAAATTATTTCATGACCTCCAACTGCCACTGGGCCTGTGACATTGCCTAACAGTGTTTCATCCTTCCCGAGACACTTCTCTCCCCTTTGTCACACCCTCTTCTCCTCTCTTAGCTGATGACATTGTCTCTTATTTCACTGGAAAAGAAAAACACATCATTTATCCATTCATTCGGCCATTCGACCAGTACTCATTGAGTTTTTCTCTGAGCTAGGCGTGCTCTGGCTGCTAAGCACAGAGCAGAGTGCACCAACCAGAACCTCTGCCCGTGTGAAGCTGATATTCTCACTGGCAACCGACAGACAATAAACAAGTAACCAAGTTCACTATTAACAGTATAGAGTGAGTCTGATGGTGAAGTTGTCACAGAGAAACAATGAAGGGCGTCTCCATCTCATCCTTATCCGCCAAAAACTCAGAGTCCTCTCGCTTTCCCATCTTGCCCTCGCCTCCCAGCCACCGCTAAGTGTCATTGACACCAGCCCCCAGCTCTCTGCAGGTCGCATCCTCTTCCCTCTGCCTTGCCCTGTTTCTCTCCTGGACAGCAATAGCTTCTCGACCGCCCCCCTGCCACAGGTTTTCTCTCTCCCCAGCTGATCCTCCAGACGCAGCTACAAAGATCACATTCGAATGCTGTTGGAGGCAGAAAAGCAGACTTCTCTTTCGGGGAGACAGGGCTAGAATGGGTACATGCAGTCCTACAGAGGAGGAAGGCAGTGATTGTAAACACTATGACAATCTGCCAAGTTACGCCATCTACCCCTTCCTCAAAACCCTTCCACGAATATAGTCCAAAAGAGAAAGCTCAAACTGCCGACATAGCCCCAAAGTCCTTCATAAGACGGGTTTTCTACCTCTCCAGTCCTAGCCCTCCTGGTCTGTCCCCTGAGCAGTCCTGAACACTCTCCCTTGTGCATGCATCGGCTCAAAACTCAGCTGCACCTCCCTGGATCCTCTGGAACAGGTCACACTAGCTGTTATATTTGAGCCTCTGTGTGAGTGTTCCCACTTCCTGGATCATCCTTTCTCTTCTTCCAACTTCTCTCCACTCAGCACTTAACTTATATGCCTCTTCTTCCAGGCAGTCTCTGCTGATCATCGCTCAAGGCTGGATTTTGAACTTCTTATTTGTTTCCTCATGATATTATCTTTTTACTTCTATTACACCACTGCAGTAGGTAGATTTCACTAGGTTATACTGTATAACAAACAACCCCAAAGTCTCAGTAGTTTATGGCAAAACCGAAACATGTATATCAGTCACTGCTCATGTTGCATGTTTGCAAATTAGGGCTGGCTGGTGAATCTCTGCTGTGGGCCGTGGGTCAAGTTCAGTTCTGCTCCTTGGAACCTCTCTCCTAGGACTCAAGCTTAAGGGGAAGCTCCCTTCTGAGACATGCTTTTCTCATGGCAGATGGCACAGGAACACAAGAGGCTGAGTTGAACAATGGGATAGAATGTAAAGTTCCTGGTAGTGCATGTGTAGGTTGCATATATTCACATTCAACTGGCCAGAGCATGCTACATGGCCAAGCTCAACATCAATGAGGCAGAAAAGCAGACTCCTCTTTCAGGGAGACAGGGCAAGAACAGGTATGTGCAGCCTTACAGAGGAGGAAACCAGTGATTATAAACACTATTACAATCTACCACAAATGCTAAGATTTGAATGCTCTGAGTGTCCATCCTTCACACTAAAATGTAAGCTTCTTTAGAACCAAAGAGATTTTGCATCACGTTATTCCCAATGCTTCACGAGACACATAGCACATCACAAATGCTCAGTAGGTATAGCTCATGGCACATCACAAATGCTCAGTAGGTGTGGCTCAAGTAAATACATCCTCACATATCTCTTCTTGTATGCTCTCCCCATGTTCTAAGCTGAGAGAGTCACTTCCTTCTTTTCACTTTCATAGAACAATAGCATAAGTCTATTCTAGCTCTTATGACATTGTACTTTTTAAAAACTTGGGTGAATTTTCCTCTCTGGACTAGAACTAGAGAGAAGCATCACCTCATCTCTAGCACCTAGCACAATACCTGGAAGAGAGAAATTCAAGAAATGTTTGAATAATTGAATCCAATCACTCCATGGGTTGAAATCAGCACGTGTTTATTGATTACCTACTAGGTACCAGGCATTATCACTCTGACGGTCTGGTTAAAAGCTGGCAAGTCCCAAAAGCCAGTCAGGTGAAGGGAGAGGGAGAGGCAGGGGCGAAGGCATTCCTGTGTTCCTGCCTCAAGGAGCAATTCCTGCCTCCCAGCAGGCAGACCCAGTGCCACTCTGCTAGTCCCTGCTCATCCCTGGCCACCCCCACCTGCCTCTTGCCCCAACAGCGTGGCTGCGATCTAATCTTCCCATCCCGTTTATTGCTTTGCACTGCTCAGCTCACCAAGCACACTGTGTTTATTGTGCGATTAGTGCTGAGTACACTGAACAAGGTAATGACATCCGGCAGAGGCCAAGAGATGACACCCTCGTTCTGTGCATTGCTTAACACCTCAGGAGAAAGAGGGGCTCCCCTCTCACTTTCCGAAGCCCGACTGCATTATGTATTCAAGCCTGAACCGCAGGCTCTCTGGCGAGGGAGCTGGGTGGCACGCAGCCCAAGGAGTACTTCAGAGGCAAACCTGGCAATGAGCAGCACCAATGATTTGGAGCAAAGAGAATTGTTTCTCATTGAAATGTAACCGGTAAGGGATTTAGTGGGTGTGGACAATAGGATATCATCTCCCAGGCACTGAGCACGAGGGAGAGAGGCTGCATCTCGAGCATGCTGTTCTGGAACTCAGGGAAAAGTGACAATTTGGAACAGTATAATGGAAGTAGCGCTTGGGAAAATGGTGGGCAATGCCTTCCCAGCCTATGATAAACCACTGGGCAGAGTCTTCAAGGACCTTGGCCACTGCTGTCTTCTCCCTACCTGGATGGAATTTACCTCCCTCCACTTCCACCAAACAATAAGTGCCATCTCATCCTTAAATTATTAGCCATCCCACCATATTGTTTATACCTGCATAAAAAGGTAGACTCAAATGCTCTATTCCATCTGCGCCCCCAGGAAGTTCAACTATTTACACAGCATGCAGGTTGCTTCTGGTGGCAGAAGGAACACCAGTAAGTACTCCTTCATCCATTCATTTGTTAATTCATTTCATTAATAACTGAGGCACACATTACCTACAAGACATTGGATATACAACTAAATAAAACAAACTATCTCGGCTATTGTGAAACTCACAATCTAACGGGGGAGAGTAATATTAGATAAGTAAAAAAAATACATAAAGACGGATTACGATAAGTGTTATGAGCACTTCTTTCTTCTTTTGCAACAGGGGTCTTTTTAACCTGAAGGCTTCATGAGAATTATAGATGGGTTTCATTAAAGTTGTATGTAAAATATTCTTTGTGTGTAGGTAGTGCTTTTTTTCTCTGAAAAGTATCCATAGCTTTTGCCAAGATCTCAAAGAGATCTGTAATCTCATAAAAATTAAGAGCTGCTGCTTTAGAGCCATATCAGACAGGAATTTCTTCTTTTTCCATTGCCACCTCCCAGAGTTGATTACATTTGTTTGTGTTTATGTTGGCATTGAAGCAACCAGCTGAGGAAAGCAGAGCTGGAGAGACCAGTGTCGTTGTCTGCATGCGAGCGGGGGGCGGAGCAAGCTCCGTGCCTGGAGGGCGGATGCCCACCCAGATGTGGTCACCTTCAGGGAGTGGGAAATAGGGCGATCTTTGCATTCTTTCTATATGCTTCTATGTTTTCTAAATTGCTTACTAGAAACATGTTGCTTTTATAAAAAGAAAAACTTACACATTAAAGTTATTTTTATTTTGAGGGAAATTACACATTTTACTATTTGTACACATCTCTTGTTGACTAAGACATAGAATTGTATTACATATAAAAAAATACTACACCAGCAATTGGGATGATATAAAATCTTGCTCTTTCTAAAGTTAGTCCAGATGAGGAGACAGACTGAGAAAAGTCTGTTTGTTCAGCTGTGGGCTGCAGAGATGGCAATGTCTTTCTCCCTGGAAAGCTGGTGTCTTAGGTATGTACCACTCTATAGCCTTTGACCTTTGGTTCTACCCTGTGTGGCTTCCAAGACACCAAGCAGGGAGCCCATTGAGGAACAAGGCAAACAAAGCAGAGGTATTAAAAGCAGCCTTTCCTAGGTCACAAGTCATGCTTGTGAAGATAGTCTAGGACTTAGAGTCAAATTATAAAGGTTCAAGTCCAGGCTCTTCAAATTTCTAGCACCTGATCTTTGCCTCCATTTACTCACCTATAAAAGGGGATGGGGATCTCATATTATTCCTACCCATCTTATAGACTAATTGTGAGGCATAAACAAGGTAACAAGAGCCAAGAGCACACAAAGATCAGAGAAGAAAGGATATTTATACACAACAACATGTCAGCCAGAGGCATTATTTTGCATCTAATATCACAATGTTTAAGAATAAATACATTATTGAAATGCACAATCACTGATATAAATAACAATGTAGATCTAGATATAACTCCATAGTAGCTTCTATATATTGTTCTTTAACGATATATAGTGTACCCAGTGGGTACACTGGGGGAGAAAGTATTACACACCTAGGCCAGGAGCTGTTTTCCAATAGGTGCATGTTTCCTTCCTGGCTCCAGTCCATCCATCTCATCTGAAAACCTTTATCCCCAGAAAAGGCCCACCTGTCACATCACATTGCGCAGAATACAAGATAATGATAAAGAATGCATGAGCATGTGGCGGTGCGCTTATGGTGCAGGGGGCTTTGAGGGCAGAAGTGGGGTCTAGAGAATGGCAGATCATTTGTCTGCAGCACTCGCTCTGTGAGCTCTCCTGCATGGCAAAGCCATGGGGTGATTATTGCTGTTATTTATAGAGCAATTTTCCCCCTCATTTAGACACAGAGTCTAGCAAGATACCTAAGCACAGATAAATAATACCTAACAGTTCTGCCTAGACAGTTGTTCTCTCAAAGTTTTATTTCTTTCTGCACCCTAAAATCCAAACTAGATGAAAGAGCTCAGGGGTAAAAGGAACGTGATCACTTTCTGCAAGAACAAGGTAAATAGGGAGGTGAAAATAGGCCAAGAAAACCCTGAGTCCTAAACAAGGGTAAGAGGTGAAAATCTGGCAATGTCAGTAATCAGGAGAGAGCATTTTTTTGCAGTGTTTGATAACTTTATTTGTTATGAAGTGAGAAATGAGGAAACTGACACCAAATTATGCCAAAATGAGGTCCCCATCTCACCCCACCTCTGGGTCATAGTGGACTGAACACTTAACCTCTCTGGTCTACAATTTAATCTTCAATTAAAGGTGAGATTTAGACTAGATCAGCATTTCCCAAGTTGTGTTCAACAGAACATTAGTTCTACAGGATGTTAATAAGCATTAATGTGAAGGGAAAAAAGCAGGGTTCCATGGTCAATTAAGTTTGGGGGATGCTGGGTTAAACAGAGTTGAACAGGTCTCTTTACTTCAAGAGTCCTCAAAGCTTTTCGCATGCTAATGTGAGCTCGGAATCCTTAACAGGTGACTAGAAATAGGAGAAACCCTTCCCCAAAACTAATCTGGCCATAGAATTTTGGTGTTTTGTGTTTGTTTCGTTTCCTTTTTGCTTTGTTTTGTTTTGGTTACCATCAACAAGGATCTGAAGATCTAAACCAGATGGTCTTAAAGATCCCTTCTAAGCCCCCAAATCGTGGGATTCTGTAAGAGACCATTAAATAAATGGCTGTTGTGCTGTTTTATGCGTGGGGATGGGCAAGAGAGACCAGCCTTATGCTGACTGACAGCTCAAACCATAATGCCATGTGTTTGTTTTCTCATTCAATCTTCATAATAACCTAGCAAGGTGAGTACTATCATTCTAATCGTACAAGGGGGGAGATGAAGTTTTGAAGGATTAAGCAAATTTCTCAACAGAGTGCAGCTAGGAAGCTGTGAATCCTCTAGTCAAACACAGAAATGTGTGGATGTAGTTTTAAATAAGATGACATTTAAGCAAAACTTGAAGGATGTGAGGGAGACAGCCATGCATATATTTGGGGACGAGTGTTCCAGGCAGAGGGAACAGCCAGGGCAAAAGTCCAAAGATGGGAGTGTGCCTGGCTTGTTGAGAAATAATAAGGAGATCAACATTATTGGGATGGAGAGAGCAAAGGGGTGGGAAGTAGCATAATGGGGCCAGAGAGGTAATGGGGCAGCAGATTTCTACCTTGCAGTAATCCTCAGAGCTCTGGCTTTGACTCCAGGGAAATAGAGATCAGAAGGGTGATATCACCTGGCTTATGATTTTAGAAAGATCTCTGGTCTATTGGGTTGAGAACAGATTCGATGGTGGTTGTTAATGCCGTCCACAAATTATTTCTGCTTCTTCTGGGACATGGTTGGATTGTACTTTCCTGCCCTCTTGAAGCTAGGCATGGCCATAGGACTGACTCGGCCAATGAAATATGAACAGAAGTGATAGGTTTCCCTTCCACATCTAAGTTTCCAGGGCCTGTGGGCAGTTTTGCCTCCACCATGTGACTGGCAACAGGGGCTGCTGTGTCAGTTGGGGTCAGGCAGGGACTGCAATGAACAGAGTCCCTGTGCCGACCTACGTCAGATATGAGAGTGAGTGAGAACTGAGTCTGTTGGTTAAGTCACTGGGAGGTTGGTGGTATTTATTTCTGCAGCAGAAAGTCACCTGTTCTTACTGACATGGGCGCCAGGGGAGTCGCAGCAGCAGCAGCAGCAGCAGGAGGCCCTGCAGGAACCCAGGTGAGAGAGGGTGTGAGCAGCGAGATGACAGGGGGAGGGTTGGGTTGTGGGTCTGGTTTGAAGGGTTCCTGATGGATTGGATGTGGGTGGAAGAGAGCGAGGGATCAGCATCGGCTTCAAGTTTTTGGCCTGAGCAATTAGCAAGACAGAGCTGCCGTCCGTCCGTCCGTCCCCTGGCCTGAGGAATACGGGGTAAAAGACACTTGGGGGGAAGACTTGCGGCATTTAACATTTCAATTTCTACTTTATCATTTTGAAAATTTTTTATACTTTCTGGTTATCTGCTGAAATTTCTGAGTTCAGCTTTTATCTCCTTTTATCTCCAGTATGGGAAGTCATAAAAAGCTTCTAAGCAGTAGCGCGACAGGATCCAATTCATGAGTCCTTCAGAAAACTCAATGCAAAGGGATAGATAGCTTTTGTTTTGTTTTTCTCTGTTTTTTTTTTGGGGGGGGGGGACAGAGTGGAATGAGCAGACAAAAGTGCCTGGGGAAAAGATTAGCAGCATTTTATGTGACTCCCTTTTGGAGCCAGGGTTCAAAATAAACCATTTGGAACTCATTGATTTTAGTTTTCTCTTTATCGTTTTCCACCTTGATTGAGTCCTTTGACTGTAGAGAGCAGATTGATTGAGACTCTCCTAATTTTCTGCCTGCCTGGTGCCTCTCACCTGGCACGTTTGCTTCCTGTTGCAGATAGTATTCCCCTCCTTCTGGACACTGCCAAGGCTGCACCACCCTGGGAGAACGCCTCGCCTGACTCCAAATGCCTTTGTTCTTCGGTGGTCTGCTCTGCGCGTTCCGTGCAGCCCTGACAATGCCGGCACTCCCAGGTCCCTTTGCAAGGCAGAGGCCACAGACCAGCAGCCTCCTGGCCAAATCCTTCTCCAAGATTCTCAATGTTTTGTTTGATCCACATAGGGATAAAAAGGGATTGTTGACATTTAAAAACAGATTTCTTCTGAAAATTCAGAAGTGTTAGCAATGCTGGGCACCTCCTTGTGACCCTCAGGCAATGGCCCGTTAGAGCTGAGAAGCGGCTACCTCTTTAAATGGAGCAGGTACTCAGCACGGCCCTGTCCCCACCCGGAGAGCTCAACTCATTTATGTTACCTGAGCTGCTCTCTGCTTTCAGGACTGCAGAGGTCTTCCATATACATTATTGTACTTAATCCTCACAACCTTGTGAGGTCAATATTTTATAGATCGGGAACCCATCCTTCTCAGAGCTGTATTAATTGTACGTTTTATTTGAGTGCATTTAAAGGCACTTAAGTGTTTCTATTGGGATTCTCTGGGGGCCACGATTAAATATTCTGCTTTCTCTACTTCAAAACAGAATGCATCCTAGGTTCTGCTCAGGAATATTCCTCCAGGAAGGCGTCTGATGGGGCCACGTTGTGATGAGGAGTGTGGACTCTGGGCTCATGCTGCATCATGCACGTGTTCGCTGTGTCTCCTTGAGCACATTATTTAATTACACCATGACTTGGTTGTCTCATCCATAGAATAAATACAGGAAAATAGTGTTTAATATTGTCTTGGTGCTTTTTGTATTCTGTGTAATATAAATTGGAAGATAATAAGTGACCAGGAATGAGATAGGAAATATTTCAGGGCCAGGTCCTGGAGGGCCTATGCCGCCACGGCAAGAGCTTCTCACTGCATCAGCCAGTGACTTTCGGACTCTTCCTCCTGGAGTCCTGCGGCTGTGCCAGACTCCTTCTTCCTACAGGAGCCATCAGGGCAAAGGAGCGAGTGCTCTGGGCCCCAGACTCTCAGCCACCCTGTGCTAAAGGACATTTTTAAGTGGACACTGAGCTAGACTGATTCTGAAATTGCAGAGATCGCTCTGTGGAAGACGAGTTGAGGGACAAACCTGGTGGCAGATAGGAATGCAAGTAGCAGATATGTTTAGTAGGATGGAGAAGAGGAGAAGGTTCATGAACTAAAAATAAACATAAAAATGATGGTTAACGATTGGGCGGCCCTGGGCACCAATGACAGGGAAGAATCCAGGCTGACTTCCATGGTTTGGGTTTGACTAATGGTTATGGGAATTAAGGAGAGGGTCATTAAGAAGAATAAACAATTTTAGAGAAATGGGAGTGAACTCGGGAATTATGGTGTGCGCGTGGGCCCTCTAGGCTGAGGTATTGATCAAGAAATTGGAGGAGACGTTAGGCAGTCAAAGCAGAGCTGCCTCATTTCATTCCCCATGGGCATGGGAGAGCTCAGGAAGGCCACATTTCATCTCCACGCCCACTTCCTCATTCATTAAGTGACACACACGGGTACTGAGATAGTCAAAGGATTAATAGACATTCAAGGATTTTGAACACCATTAAGTTATATGTGAATGTCACGTTTTATTTACTGACTCCCTCAGTCAGTAAAAATGAGAGGTGTGAGCCAAAGATTCTGGCATTTTAAAGTTGCAAGTTGCCCAGAGGTGGCCCGAGTCTACCTTGGACCTTAGGCAGGACCCACTTGAAGGTCTGCAAGGAAGTCCCTCCAGTGCTGCTCAGCACTTCCGGCCGTGCTGTAAGTCCTGCGGGTCACAGCGAAGGCCAGCAGATGACTCCTGGGCTTTCTGTGCCGTCCAGGTAGAGGAACTTACCTCTCCTTGGAAGTCTTCCTGCATCAAGTGATCATTCCTTGGGAAGCTCCTTTATTCTCAAGAAAATCTTATTGTATTTGGCTAATTTGTGCCTACCTGAGACTTCCTTTTAGGTGTTCTTAAGAAGATTAGGCAGGGAGATGGGATCTGTGCACACGAAAATATGAAAGTGAGGACTTCAAGCTATAGACAGCGAAAGGTCATGTTTTGACTTCTCCCACTCATTCCAGGCCCATTTGTTGATGTCTGCCACACAGTTAGATATTAGGCAGGATGACATATAGAAACCTGTTCTGCTTTATTTTTTTATTTTTGTCATATGCAAGTGACCTGTTAAGGAAGAACTCCCGGTGGTACCCGGCAGGTGCAGAGGGACAGGTCAGGGGGGAGGAAAAAGCCAGGTGAGGAGGTGACCTCAGAGGCCAGCTGCAGCCTGACCGAGGTGAGTCAGTCCCCAGGGCTGTGCTGGCAGGGAGCCGGGCTTCCCTACACTTGCACCTGCCAGTCATGCTCACGTGGGTGAGTGTAGGTGACGGTGTTACGAAATGACAAGCTCTCTAAGTAACGCTCACTATGCATGATGTGGTGTTTCAGTGAAGACCTGTGGACTCATAGCAGAAATTCAGTCACTGCGGGTGAGTTTACCTGCTGTTGTCATTTCTTCCTCTTGCTCTGGGGAAACTTCTTGCTTGGAAGGTTTATATCTCAGGATGGTCAAATGAAGAAGCCAGGCTATTAATGAGATTCTCAGTTCTGTTCCTTGGATATGACGCATGGTGCACCACTCTTAATATGTGCCGAAGCCCAGTCCCTTTTACTCGTGTGGCGGTGTTGAAGTTCTAGCTGTGATGTGGCCAGCAGGGTAGAGAGCTCCATCTGCACAGCAAATGCTATGACATCGCCCTCCTTTTCAAAGGGACGTCGGAACACCTGTCAGGATTATCCAAGCCCAGAAATCCAGTTCCTCGGGTGGCTGGGCGTGGTCACAGTAAGTCTGGGTCCATCTTCATCATTCTAAATGACATCAGCAGGAAGCAGTGTTCGGCGCTGGGAGGAGGTCTGAGAGGTTGGCTTCTCTCGCCATCCAGGGGGAAGTACAAGTGGCGACTGAGGGATCGGTCCTATAACCTGCTCACAAGAGCCAGAGGGGGAAAATTGAACGTGGCAAGAAAGGACCCCAGAAGCATGAGGAGGGGATTGAGGGTGGAGTTTGTTTCCTTCTTATTCTTTTGGTTGCTTCTGTTTGCACAAGACGTGTTTCCTCCTCAAGCGCATCCAGCTGTATCCCCACACACTGAAGGAAGGAAGGAAAGAGCTATTTAAATGTATACTATTGAATTTCTGTAGGACACCGAAATATTTCTGAAGTTAATAAGGGA
Organism: Mirza zaza; assembly: GCA_008750895.1. Lineage (NCBI taxonomy): Eukaryota > Metazoa > Chordata > Mammalia > Primates > Cheirogaleidae > Mirza > Mirza zaza. The sequence goes on along the minus strand of VSMD01135181.1, from coordinate 1,089 downwards.
GCTCTGAATAGTCTGTTTCAAATAATTACACAAAAAAAATACATTGAAATAATTAGTAGTTGCTACTAGAACATTCAGCAAAATGAAATGACATCTTTGCATGCCTATTAAGCAGCACTTTATTTTCAGTTTAGGGTGTTTTGGATGAAATTAGATGGCAAACATACCACATCGCTGAGTGATTAGGAGAACCCGTATCACTTAGAGTTAGGCTAGTATCAGCAGCAGCTTTTTTCTCCTTCTTAAAAAAGTTCTGTGCTCTCCTGTCAGGCAAGATTTTAATAGAAATGGGACCGACTGCAGCCCTTGAGACTTTGGCTTAAGTGGCTTAGGTGTAATCCCCCCGGATGCAAGGAGAGGCGTTAAACAGAATCTGATTATTTCATATTTTCTAATTCAGGGATTCTCTTTTTACTCTGCTTAGAGAATACATAAACCTCCCACCCCACCCTCCTCTCCACTTTCAAAGCAGAATCTTATTTGCCGAAAACAGAAAGTGAGTGGTCTCAGTCTAACGAGTGGAAGCAAAGTTGTCTTCAGTCTGTTCCTTGCCACCTTCACTGCACTCCTTTCTCCTCTCTATTAAAAAACAAAACAAAAAAAAAAACTAGATTTTAAAAATATCAACAAATGCTGATTTTCAGCATTTTAATGTACTGAAGGCATTTGCCTGAACCCTGACCATGGCCTGGACCACCCACTCTTTCTTCTCCCTCCCTCTTCTCTTTCCCTGTCCTCCTCCTGTGCCTGTGTCTGCCCATCCTCCCCTGCTCCTTTCCTCCCCTGCTCCAGTCCTCCCCTGCTCCAATCCTCCCCTGCTCCAGTCCTCCCCTGCTCCCATCCTCCCCTGCCATTGTTCTCCCCTGCTCCCATCCTCCCCTGCTACAGTCCTCCCCTGCTCCCTTCCTCCCCTGCCATTGTCCTCCCCTGCTCCCATCCTCCCCTACTCCCTTCCTCCCCTGCTCCCTTCCTCCCCTGCTCCCTTCCTCCCCTGCTCCCATCCTCCCCTGCCATTGTCCTCCCCTGCTCCCATTCTCCCTTGCTACAGTCCTCCCCTGTTCCTGTCCTCCCCTGCTCCCATCCTCCCCT
>VSMD01135180.1:0-43484 GCA_008750895.1 Mirza zaza | reverse complement strand
CTGCTCTACAAGATATTTTATAATTATGAGATACTAATAATGACCTTATTAGAGTGAAATATATTCAAATAACAGCAGATAAGTCTTCTGTGATGTGAATTATTTGTCTGTTGATAGCAAATGTTAATACCACATTGTACTTTTAAAATGTTGGCAGTTTACAAATAACTATTCCTAAATGCTTGATAATAACTGCAAAAGGAAATAAGATGGGATCACCAGTTGATTACTAAATGGGCTCAAACCACAAGACAAGGCTGTCCATGTCCCAAAACACTCACTAAATGTCTAATTTTTACTTCTTTTGATCACTTGAAAATAAGGAGGCTAGTGAGAACTTTGAGAAGTAGTAGATAATACAGCAGGATGACTATTTCATTCTTTTCAAGAACAGTTGCCATACAATCATTTCCTATCTACTATAAGGCATATCAGGAACTTAGTTTTACATAAATTGATATCATAAGCAATGTAGAACACTGTTGCTTATTTAACACCTTAATAATCAGTAACATTGTGTAATTTCAAATGAAGGATTCTAAGCACTAAGTACACTAGTGACCAATATTAAATAACTTGCAAAGAAAAAATATTTTAGTGAAAGGCTTGGAAATTTGGTACTATATCTATTTGGAAGGAATTTGTAAAAATTAATCATTTAAGAAAGTATCAGAAAATATCATTTAACAGATAATTTTTACACTAGGTGATAGATTCAGATGTGTCAAAACACTTGTTTTGGGGTTTACAGAAACTTACCATCCTTATTTGCTTTCAGTACCTATTTAGAAAATAAAGTTTAATGACATTTGATTTTCCAGAATACCCAAGGCACATTTTGAGTATGAACAAGCAAACAAAAGGAGACTCTTATTTAAATCCCAAATTCCATTTCTTTTATTTTAATAAATTCATAAAACTTTATAACTCTTCATGGGAGATGGAAAACTGAGTTATCAGTGAATTTTATACAAGTTGCACAAATTCTGTCCTATTGATCAATTTATCCTACTTTGAGGCCCATTTAAGATATTCCATCATAGAAGCTCAATTTTTAGAAGTTTTCTTCTATGTTTACCTACTAGAACTTTTCTGCAACTCAGCCCTTCAAACTCCATCCTATGTGTCTTCCCCAAGCACGCTATCAAAAATAGTTACATAAACAGAAGGGCAGATAGATATTTTAAAATATTTCTGTAGCATGCGAACTTGAAAGATTTTACCATTTTTACTTCTTTTCTAGGTTATGAAACTTGGAAATCCTGAGATTGCCAGGAGACTACTACTTAGAGGTGCTAATCCCGACTTGAAAGACCGAACTGGTTTCGCTGTCATTCACGATGCGGCCAGAGCAGGTTTCCTGGACACTTTACAGACTTTGCTGGAGTTTAAAGCTGATGTTAACATCGAGGATAATGAAGGGAACCTGCCCTTGCACTTGGCTGCCAAAGAAGGCCACCTCCCGGTGGTGGAGTTCCTGGTGAAGCACACGGCCAGCAATGTTGGGCATCGGAACCATAAGGGGGACACCGCCTGCGATTTGGCCAGGCTCTACGGGAGGAACGAGGTCATTAACCTGATGCAGGCAAACGGGGCAGGGGGACCCTCTAATCTGCAATGAATGTGGGGAGGGCTTTCCCACATTGTCTCTACTTTGCTAGTTATTTGGGTGGCTGTTATGACTGTTTTAATATCATTTGTTAAAATACAGTTTTGTCATATTTTAAGCAGCTAGTTAAATCTTCTGAAATTGCATAAGTGAAAATCTTACACATATATTTAAGCAACATCTTTTTCACCTGCAAAATCCTGATTTCTAACGTGTAATTGCAAATAGCTTTGGCTTTCTTCTGAATATTTTATCTTTCCTTGCTTCCCGCTTTGCCAATCTCAATACTCAGAAAGTTTGTTTTTAAAATGATTTGCTCTGATGCTTCTTTTGCCTAATTAAAAGACTTTCAAAACAGGACAACAGTTTTCTGTGATTTTCACTCTATAACCCACAGACAACTTGCCACTTCCTAAAGAGAAGTGTACTAAAAGTTCATTGATGTTTTAAGTCTTGACATTGGAAAAAGTAGAGCAAATGGAAAACTAGACATGTATTTTTTATGATTCAGTTATTCTTTTCTTCCTGTCCCCATATTCCCCACCTCAGATTCTACTTGGTGCCTAGTATTTCTGCTTTAAAACAGAATAAGGACAACATTTTTTGAAGATCAAACCTGAAATTATTTCACTGCGAACTTTTCCTAATGTTCAGTCTTCCCTTTTTCTTAAAGTCAAGTCAAATAGTTGAAGGACAGGTTTCAGGAGTAGCAATCTGAAAACAAACTGTTAGCTCTAAAAGCCAGTTTTAAAAGAAAATGCCACTTTAAAAGTGCTTCCCATTAATTGATTTTTAATCACAAAATGAAACAACTGGTTAAATAATACACTTCCCACAATTATAAGTACACTACATATAACATTGACTTTTTCTCTCCAAATGCCAGAAATGTAAAATTATAAAATGTTTAAGTATTAAATAAAATACAATACCAACTTTTAGGGGGTGAAAAACTCTGCAAGAAAAAAATTTTAAAAATTATATATAAAAGTCATACCTATTTAGGGTCTGCAGAACAATAAATGTAGCAACTTGTACAATAATAAGTAAGCTGCTCCCACATATGGTACTTAATTTCCTCAAAACTTTTTAGTAAAGGAGTATAAAATCTTTTTAGGAACATGTTTAGCTAAAACTGTAAAAAAAAAAAAAAAACTTTTTTTGAAGAAAAAATAGAAATACCAAATTTCCAAAGAGGATTTTCCAGCATCTACTACTAACTCTGTCATTTTAGTTAAAGATTATCTAAATTTATAAATACTTTATTCATCATCTCCCACACGATCGATGTTTTATGTGAAAGTTCCCTCCTTCTCCTTCATAAGCTCTCTGCCCTTGCTCCAAAAAGAACAAAATACTTCAAGGTTTATTGAAGGACATGGTTCTGAAGCCTGTCCTAAGAAGGACTAGAATGGTTGCAGGCAGTGGTTTTCAATAATTTATTTTTCATGATAGTATAAAAGAATATAGGAGGAAAAGTTTAAACCTTTTCATTTGGCACTAAAATTCACAATCTCTAAATGCAACAAGATTTTGACTTCTGTCATCTTTAACCACAAGTTACTAAATAAATTTTTATGGTAACATAAAATTAAACTTAAAACACTTTTTTAAAAAGAAAAAAGTAGTAATTGAGATGATTTTAAAGAAAAAAGGATTTTGTCTTTAAAAATAGTCAATATGCAAAATATACTACCTTAGCTGAATATTTTTTAAATACAACACTATTATTGAAAGTAATAAAAACAACCCTTATAAGTTGCAACTGTAAAGATGGACATTTCTGAATTTAAAATCCAGTTTAATGGACTTTACAGTATCTAGCATGTCTCAGCATTGACTTTATTTCATAAAGTAAAACTTCCCTTTCAAGATTTCATAAGCAAAAGAAAAGAACTGCAATAGCTTTGTTCTCGGGTGGTCGTAGCACAACATGGGGAGAGGAAGCTCTATCTTTTCATCTGCCTAAAATTTGCTAGACATTAAAACATTGCCACATTACTCTGGCTCTCCGCAGGAAGTAGCTTTGCTAATCTAAGTATTTTAGAAATGAGTTGTGTGGTCCCATCTAGGAAATATGAAAAGCTATTATTCAATCTCTCAAAAACCTCGATAATATTCAGTAAGACTCTTGAATATGCCGAAATGTATAGAATGGAAGAAACGGTGCTGCTGAGTGTAATGGAGTCTAATTTGCAGCGAACTGAGGTGGGGAGGAATCTAAACTTATTCAGATGCAAAGAGTGGGGTGCAAGTGCTAGTTAATAGAGTGCCCTGAGCCCCAGGGGAAGACGTTGTAGTAAGGATGGATGGAGGATACCAAGCAGAGATGTGCTCTCAAATTCAATTCTTCACTGCCACCGCATCCACATCGGGAAACACAGGCTCAGCCTTTGGCCAGTAAGCTGAAGCCAAGCTTACACCTGGGGTGAGGGGAGGCACTAACAGGACCTCAGTCCATGTTCTGGCCCTTGAACCACTATGCACAGTACTTTTTATCATATTTCGGTTGTGAATTAATAGTTTTCTGATAAATATTATGCATCTCGCAATGGGTGTGATGAGTTCATGTAGACACACACTGGGTGACCAATATATAGATAAAGTATTCTGTCGTGGGAAAGCAAATCACTTGGTAATATGATAAATTTCCCTTGTCCTATTGATCAAATGAATGTTGTGGAATCCGTGGGTCAGGACTGGTTTCGAAATCTCAGTTCCCAAAAAGGTGCTTTCGGCTTTTACTGGGGTAGAATACTCTAGAAGCGCTGGAAGATCACGGTGCTGGAGCAAGAAAGGGTCGTCCTCTCAGCCTTCCTGACTGCCCTAAGTAACCTTAGTCAAAAGGCGCCGGGGTGGGGGGAAGTCCCTGTCTTGGTCTCTGGAGACTGTTTTGCTTTTCCGCGGCAGTTCCATGAAAACAGATCCACGCAGGAACCTAGTTGACAGGCAGGAGACAAACTTCACGCCTGAGCCCCAGGATAAAGCTCTGCACATGGCAAACCTAAACTCTCTACAGAGGGGCTGCGGAGACATCCTTTCTGTCCCTTTGAAACTCTTTCACCAGTCTCCAGCTCCAGCCCCCAAAGCCCGAGTGAGGAAGCTGGAGCCCAGAGCTCCCTCAGGGCGCGCAGCACAGCCCGGGGTGGGGGTGGGGACGCTTCAAAACCGTTAGCTCGCGTTTTTTCCCCTCCCTCTCTAAAGTTTCTTTTCTTTTCTCTTCCTGTCCAAATATTTCAAATTTCCGCGCCTTAAATAACAGTCTCCTTTTATTTAGTTAGTTTCCTCGGCAGGTTTGGCCGCCCGCTTGTCTCTGCCCCCCTACCGGCCAGGGGCGCCTGGGGCGCCTCGGTGCTGCCTGCAGCCCCCGAGCACTGCCCCCGGCCCAGCTAGCGGGACACGGAGCGCGCCCGCCAGAGCCACAGCCCCCTCCGGCCGCGACCTCGCCTGACCCGCTGTCCCGGCACCGGGAGCCAACTAAGGCTGCCCCCAGCCCAGACGCCTGCCTGCCTCCCAGCTTGACTTCCCTCTCCGGACTTTGGAGCGTCTTCTGCTTTGAGGCTTGGATCCTGGTGGCCCAGGAACGGCAGAAGGGCCGCGGCAATAGGAAAGCAGAAGAGGACAGTGGCCGGAGCCGGCCCCAGCCCCCACCCCGCGGGTAACCTTGGAGGCGCCCTCGGAGTGAGTGTGTGCGCTGCCGCGCCAGCCGGCTGGGGCGAGCTGGCGCACGGCGCAGCGGGCAGGAGGCGGGAGCTGGGGGCGGGGAGGGGGAGCGGGCTCCGGCGCCTCCCGGCCGCCGCGGCAGCGCCCCGGGAGCTGCGGGTTACCCCGGCGTCCAGCGTCCCCCCCGCCCCGCCCGGGTCCTGGCCCTCAGGCAGCAGTCCCGATGAGGCGGCAGCCATCCCACTGGATGGCTCCGGCGACCTGTGCCTGAGGACTGGGGCTTGAGGGCAGCGTGGGAGCAGGGGCAGGCCGGCGGTGAGTGCCTAGCTCTGCAGAGGTGTGCTGGCTGCGGGACGCAGCGGGCGGCTGGTGCAACTCAGTGCCCTAAGTCAAAGCTCGCACTCCCTTCCCCTCCCCCCATGACAGCGGAGGACAGCCGGGCGCTGAGCCTCGCGACCAACTGCGTAGAGGCAAATGCCTCTCTGGCTTCTTAGCCCCTTAGACTATCCGGAAAGTTGCCCTGTGGTTTTGCCTTTCCCCCCATAACGTATTAGACGTCCAGGACTGAAAATGCACTTTCAATTCTGAAGACCCTCAGCCTGAAATACCGAGAATTGCAGGGCTGGGGTGCGCAAAAACGTCTAGAAGGGGTCTTGTTTTTCAATCCGGAATAGTTTCAAAAAATCGAGTACTGTATGGATCATCAGCGATGCCTTAAAAGAATAAAAACTTCCCAGATCTGGATATAGACTTAGTAAATTAAGGTTCCGGTGAAATGTTTTGTCATTTGCTATAGAAACACTGTGCGAGCTTCAGGTGTTAGGATGTGGGTTTGGAATTTTCAGTGCTGTCTTTAATCCTCAAAGACATTAAATAACAGTATGGTAACACACCTGGCAAGTAAGCAAAGGTTATCCTTGCCACAGCACCTGCAAAAGCACAAGTGGAACTCCCATATTTTGCTTCCTGAGTACTAAAATGGCTTCTGAACCGTACAGAGGTACCAGCACATACGGGGAGAGGGACCGGGGGACAGGAGGACAGTTTGTACATTTTTTAAAACTACACAGATATATTATTACACTTCAATTGTTCCAGCTCACCTTTCTCTCCCAGCCCCCGTCATCATCGGTCAAGGAAGAATTTTAGTTTAGGCCTATTCAATAATTCTATATTAAGCCTTTTTCTCTTCCCTCACACCTCTCTGCCCTCCAAACACACACACACACACAACAACAACCAGCCAAAAACATCAACGCTTTGGGGGAGGAAGTAAAAAACCACTAATCTTTATCCAACTACACGGCATTTCTGTTGGGCACTAAGAAGAAATCCTACATACAACCAATGCTAAGAAATAATTTACCAGGACTTCAAACGCATTTAATTGGTATAATTAAAGTGATCTTGTCTTTTAACGTGAAATTAATGAGACAATTTCTGGAATTGATGCGTGAAAACCTCAAAAATCTTCCTGGAAATTTTTGGAGACAGAAATTTCTGCTCTTTAAATTTTATCAGTAGTTACTTAGCAAAAACCTGATACTTTATCTTGACCATATAAAGTAGTATCATGTTGACCAAATTTATTTTCTTTATATGCTTTAAATTTTCAGATGTGCTATATGAATAATGAAAGTTCACAGATAAAGGAAAACTGCCAACATCTTTTAATGCCAAATTTTTAATTTAGAAATGCAACCAAATTATTATACCTTATTAAAATACAGTCCATTCTCCTGTTCCTTCTCAGTGTACACTGTGTGTAACTTGTTGGTAAAGTCTGTTCTGAGTTTAACATTTATACTTTGGAAATATGATTTCCTAAAATAAAAAATAACTAACTGGCCTTAATTTGGCTATTTTGTACACAACATAACAGTATCTCCTTTTCTAATATTTTGGAATTATTATATTGTACATTGTGGGAATTCTTATTCCATAGTTTTCCCCTTCAGATATTTTTATTAAAAAGTGATTGTCCTCAATATGATACAGCAGCATTCTGATGCCCATTCTGCTAATTCAAGCACTTTAGACCAAACCTATACAGCCTATTTAAAAATGAACATTTATTTCTTCTTTTGTCTAAGTTTGAAACAGATATGAATGAATATTAACATTTTAAAGGCCTAGAACAATTAATCTGCAAACCAGTAATATTATAGTGTGGTGATAATTCAAGGTGAAATAAAAATACTCATATATTAGCATAAAAATGAGATCAGATTAAATTAATAAGCAGCATTTGATTAACAGTATAATATTCTCCATGTCAATATTCACATGGGCAATAAATAGTGTGTAGTGTGGCATGCTTTTTAACTGTGAAAGATATTATATAATAATCATGAGATATAAAAGTGATCACTCCAGAGATTCTTTTGCAAAATGTAATTAAAACAGTTTTTAAAAAGTATTTCATTATACTATCACCTATAGTTTTGTCTATCTCTCATCCTTTTTATTTTTTTAACTTTTTCTATTTTTTTCTTTCACATTTTAGGTGAGGAACAAAAAGAGCACGTAGATAGAGGTTTCCAATTCTCCTTTATTCCTGCTTCCTCAGCCATCTATTTACCTATTCACCAACATTGCTTCAACTTTTAAAGTCATATTTAGTGATGCTAAAAAGTAGTTATTATCCCCATTAATTCAAATGTATCATAGGCCTACGAATGAAAAAGCCTTCAGTCTGCATTTCATTTAAAATAAAGTGAAAAAAGTTGTACATTAGGTTATAGCATTTGTGTGTTTATGTTTAGAATATAAATAAGTCGAAATGTCAAAAACATATAATATTTTGACACATGCTAAGATTTTCAGCATACAATTAAGAGCTAGAAAATCTTACATTTAATTTCTGGTCTTCAGAAAATAATTTAATGCATTTTAATTTGCCTTATTAAAATAAGGCTAATTATTTTAACTAATAAAAAGTTAAATTGTTAATATTTAAAGAAAAATATAAGGAGATGACTATGGTATCAAATCCAAAGCAAGTTTTTAAAAATAAATTATTCCTACTGGTAAATTTTATATTTTACTTGTAGCTTTTGTAATTTCTTAATTATATTTTGCATTTGGCACATGGACCAAAGCTTTCTATGGTTATCCATAAGTATATAGCTGGTACTATGCAGGTAATCAAAATAATGCTCTTTGGTCCTTTCGTATGTGATTATCTTTATGTATATGTGTATATGTTGAGATATTGCTCACTAATGTTTAGTACTAAGGAAATGGATATTTTAAACAAATACTACCAATTCACTTCATAATAGTATTTTAAGATATTAAATTATGATCTACTAAAGAAATACATGCTGATAATTTTTTAGATATAGGTAAGATCATTTTCATTAATGGTCCTGGGAAAGATATAAATTAAAAACTTATAACTGAAAACACTGATGCAGGTCCTAGTTCTACCTATTATCTCAAATTCTTGTCATAAGGCAAATATATATTAAAAAGCCACTTAACATCCACAATTTGGAAATTTCCAATATTAGAAATATAATTATGATAGTGACAAGAGGAAGAATGGATATTTTAAATGTTTTAGATTGCCATGCCTGTAGGTTAATTTAATCTTAATTACATAATAGGCAATTTGCTAAAGAATCCAAAAGCAAGGACAAAACAAGACTAGTAAAAGATATTTGTCCAAGAATCCAAAAGCAGGGCAAACAAGACCAAAACCAATTTTTTCCATTATATCACAATGGTAAATACAAATAAAGTAATTTTCTTTAATTAATTGTCTTTAATTAATTTTCCAGCTTCCTGTGATATTTTCTAACATCTTCACTTAGTTAGCTTTATAAACACATAACTAGGAAAAAAACTACTTATAGTCATATGTACAAATTACATATATAATATGTTTTACTTACAAACAACAGACACATATTCTATCCCAAAATAGCAAGCTTAGCACCATTCTGAAAGAATAAGTGGATACAGTTGGACATCTGGACTAGACTGAGGGTCTGTTCAATGTGAAGCCAGAGCAGGACCACATGGAAGTGAGCACTGAACTGACAATGCTGGCTAATTTGCTTAAAACTAGTTAAAATGGCTCTGAGCTAGTATAAACTGCCTACAGTTGTTTAAATATACCATGTACCTACTGGTAAAGCAAATAACTCTATACAAAGACTGTTAAAAGAAGGAATATATACATATATTTTAGTCCACAAGGACATCACAGATGTCATAGGGAAAATATTAATAATGTGGCAATATAATAGAGAATTGAACATAATAACATCAGCCAAAGATCAATGATTGCTTTCAATTTCTTTAAAAAGGGCTTATTTATCATGTTTTAAAGATATAAAATGTACAGTTTTTCAAACATGACTATTATCTATAAACACCAATACATATTAACTTATTTATATTCTAATTTTTAAAACATGCCCCCCAAATACTTCTTAGTCCATAGGATCTTATTGAAAAATCTTGCACCTAAGATCAGCAAATAGAATTTCTGACTTACCAACATAAAATAATTTGATAAGTGGTTTTTAAGTAAAATATTCTGTTTCAAATTACCAGGATGAAGATCTGGGAATTTTTAGTAGCACTTTTTTGTCTTTTAGAGAGATTATGTTTAGGATCAATGTAAAATTAATTATCATTTCTACAGTAATATTTTATGTCCTTGTTTTGAGTTTAAATATATAGAATTTAAACAAGAACAGGCCGGGCGCGGTGGCTCACGCCTGTAATCCTAGCTCTCTGGGAGGCCGAGGTGGGCGGATCGTTTGAGCTCAGGAGTTCGAGACCAGCCTGAGCAAGAGCGAGACCCCCATCTCTACTATAAATAGAAAGAAATTAATTGGCCAACTAATATATATAGAAAAAATTAGCCGGGGATGGTGGCACATGCCTGTAGTCCCAGCTACTTGGGAGGCTTGAGCCCAGGAGTTTGAGGTTGCTGTGAGCTAGGCTGACGCCACGGCACTCACTCTAGCCTGGGCATAAAGTGAGACTCTGTCTCAAAAAAAAATAATAATAAAATAAAATAAAATAAACAAGAACAGTATATGGCCATTGTGAGGTTTCTCTACTCAGCAACACAACATACTGAAGAGAAATAAGATCAAAACATCAGACATAAAATTCAAGCCACAGAACAACAATGATATTAAATCAACTAACACAAAAATTGTCTCACACAAAAATCATCTATTAATTTGGGGGAAAGGAGTGGTAAAAAATATTTAAATATCTTTCCATTAGATTAAAAGATGACTAGTCTCTTATCCAATGTTGTTAGAAATAAAATCCTAAATATTTAGGAAAAGGATATGAACATCCTAAAAACAAGTGGTCTCTGTTTAGGAAGTGTGACAGTAATTGATCTGAGAGTATTCTCTGAAGACGTTTTAATGTAGTTATGAATATGATAGCATATAAAAAGCATTCAGTAAAATCCTGAATAATATTATATTGAATCTATTTATATGAAGAAAATAGGAGGTATTTTGATAAATGTCTTTTCTTTTTGGTACTTCTTTATTCACTTATTCACTAAGCCTACATTTCAGTGAGAGAAAAGAAACACAAAGTCAAGCAAGTTAATAAATCAATATTTATTTTGTATCTGTATTGCCTAGTTTAATATTCATAACCCCTTCATGGATTGGACTTTATTATCTCATTTTACAAATCAGAAAACTCAGATTTGATGATGTTGAATAACTTATCCATGGTCATAGGCTGATAATTTATAGCATAAGGATACAAACTGGGTGTCTTTTCTACTGCACTGTGGCCAGATGAAAAGATCTTTCAGGAAAATTACCACAAATCAGTCAACTCAACAATCATGTATTAAGCACCCATCATTATGGTCACTTAATAGGTTTACAATCTTGGCACTAATTATATCTGAGGCTTTCCACATCTGTAGAATGGGGGTAATAATACCTAATTTGCCATGTTATTGTAAATACATGAAATGTATACAAAGTTCCTGGTAGTCAGTAAGTCTTTAATAAATGGCAGCTATTATTATGGGAATACAAAGTAACAGAAAATGCATTCTTGACCTCAAGGAACTTAAAAACTATTTGGGTAAATAAAGTGTACATATGACATACTACAGCAACTGGAAAGTAAACAAGGTATAAGCAAGTGCATGGTACTGTGTGGTATCGATTGTACCAAAAAACACCCTTATTAGGAAAAAATCTTGTTAGAAGACTAATAGCATGGATTTAAATATCCTACATTGGAAAACTTTCCTGAAAAGAAAAAGGAAAAGCTACCTATTTGTTTTTCTAGCATATAACCTCTGAGAATGTTTATATCTAACAAGTGAACAATGGAAAGTGACTGCATGGACAGAAAATATATTATAAAAAGCATATATAAACAGGTATTTTGAAAGATATCATTCATTATTTTGGAATAAGTGAATATGATACTCTGAATCAAATAGGAATAGAAAAATATCAAGGAATTTCATAATCATTACAAAATGGGATCCATAATAAGTAGTCAGTGTAGGATAGTGAATAGCTGTTGAGCCAAATAAACTTTATTTCTGACTCTGGTACTTACTATGCATCTCACCTTGGAACAGCCACCTTAACCTTTCGTACCTTTACTTTCCTCATTCATAAAATGAATGTCACAATATTTATAGGGTTTTAATAATTATAAATAATATTTATTAATAAGTAACTTCAAACTCTAATATAGGAAACTTGAAAGGCCTAAAACCAAGAGGTTACCTGAGGCTTAGATTTAATCATATTAGTCAGAAAGAAAAAAGAATCACTCCTAGATGACCATGACCTTCAGTAAAAAAGGCATTTGCAAATTAAAAATAAAAATTTTAAATTAAGACTTAAAGCTATCACTCCAAGCAACTTTAACATACCTATGCATCTGATCAGTATACAAACACATTCAGTTTAAATACTGAATGTTTTTAATAAATACATTTATTAAATACCTATTATATGTGAGGCATTGTTCCGTATACTCAGTATAGAAAGGTGAATAAGACACCATCCCAACCCTCAAAGAGCTAGCAATTTTGTGAGAAATAAAATGCCATGTACATACTACAATAGAATATTAGGCACAATTAAGGCACAAAAGAAATAATAAATTTGACTGGGAAAGTAATGACAAGTACCTGAGAAAAACCAAACTCCATTTTCAGAAAGCCATCCTTGAAGAATCAACCAGACTTCCATTTCCAGCAAAATGAAGACTAAATATCCTTTAAAAATATTCCCAGAAGAAGACAAATAAATTGCTGGATAAAATATTTTTTAAAACATATTTTGGAATGTAGAGTAGTATTAGTAAGGAAGTAAAAGAAACCTACAGAGACCACAAATGATGGAAAGTGAGTCTGATGCCAGCTATTCTAGGAGGCATCTATTGATCCTTGGTGTATTACTGTCCTGAGGCTGCCATAAAAATATACTACAAACTCAGTGCCCTAAACAACAGAAATTTATTGTTTCACAGTTCTGGAGCCTAGAAGTCTAAAATCAAGGTGTCTATAGGACTGGTTCCTTCTGAGAGCTGTAAGGGGAATCTGTTCCATTCCTTTTTCTTACCTTCTGATAGCTTCAGGCTTTCTGTGGCTTGCAGATGGTATTTTCCCTATGTCTTCACACTGTCACTCCTCTATGTGTGTTTTCTTCTGTGCACAATTTCCCCTGTTTATAAGGACACCAGTCATATTGGATTAGGGCCCACCTTAATGACCTCATCTTAACTTGGTCATCTGCAAAGACACTATTTGCAGGTACATTCACAGGTACTGAAGGTTAGGCCCACAATGGTCTCCAATTCCTAGGTTCAAGCAATCCTACTGCCTCAGCCTCCTTAGTAGCTGGGATTACAGGTGCATGCCATCCTACTGTGCTTTTCTTTTGAAGAGAAATTTTTATGTAATGAAGTTAGGAAGAGCTGTATAACCTGATATGGAGAGATGAATGGATAAACAAAATATGATATATCCAAACAATAGAATATTTACAGTCATGAAAAGTACTGATATATGCTATAACATGGATGAACCTTGAAAATACTGGGGTACAAAGTTAAAGAATATTTTTATCACCCCTAAAAGGAACTTCATAGCCATTAGCAGTCATTCCTCATTTCCCCTTCCCACAGTCCCTGACATTGTTAAATTTCGTGGGTAAAATAATGGCATTGTGATTATGTAGGAGAATAACCTTGTTCTTAGAAGCAACTAGGAACTGGTTCTTTGAAAAGGTTAATAATATTTATAAACTTTTGGTTAGATTGGTCAAGAAATATAGAAAACAAAAATTAATCATTACAGATATTTAAGGGATACAGGGAAATATTGTGAACAGATTTATGCCAATAAATTCCACAACCTGAATGAAAGAGACAAATTTCTTTTTGAAGGAAACACATTATCAAAACTGAATGAAGAAGAAATAAAAATCTAAACAGCTATATAGTTATTAAAGAAATTGAACTCTTTACTTTAAAACACCCCTATAAAAGAAACTCCAGGTACAAATGACTTCACTGGTTAATTTTATAAAGAGTCTCACTCTGCTGCCCGGGCTAGAGTGCCATGGCGTCAGCCTACTCACAGCAACCTCAAACTTCTAGGCTCAAGCAGTCCTTTTGCTTCAGTCTCCCGAGTAGCTGGGACTACAAGCACGCGCCACCATGCCCGGCTAATTTTTTTTCTATATATGTTGTTAGTTGGCCAATTAATTTCTTTCTATTTTTAGTAGAGCCGGAGGGGGGGGGAGGGGGGGGAAGGTCTCACTCTGGCTCAGGCTGGTTTCGAACTCCTGAGCTTGAGCAATCCTCCTGCCTCGGCCTCCCAGAGTGCTAGAATTACAGGCGTGAGTCACCACCCACCACGCCCAGCCTAAACCCTTAACTTTTAATCCATAAAACCTGTTTTTTCTCCTGTGGTTCTTATGTCAGTAAATGGCTCATCATCACCCAAATGCTCAGGGTAATCAATCTTGACTCTTCCTTTTTCTTACACTAAACTATTAGCAAATTCCATTGACTGTATCACCAAAATATATTTATATTTTATATATACTTATACACATATGTATTATGAACCCAATGACATCTTACTTTCTTCATCCTTGTGCCTTATTGGCTCTAATTAACTGGTATATCAATCTTTGAAGTAATCACTGTGGCTTTCTATGGCCAACCTTGACTCATGCCCATCTCTGGGGGCACTGAGTCAATTCTACCCAAAGCACCTGGATCATGAATACTAGCAAAAAGACAGATTTTGGCCATAATGCTGCAGCATGTTTTTTAATTGCTTATGTTCTTTGTTTTAAACATTAAATAGGAAAGAAAAATAAACTTGGCACTTACTGCTTATGATGCTCTACAAAATATTTTCATGCATAGTGTGTTTTCAAATGTGAATTAATTTATGCAACCTAAACAAATCCTTTTTTACATATATTTTTAATTATCTAGAGCCAGTTATTTTTTCAAAGTCATATTAATGCTTAATAAATCTTTTTCACATAGAATGGAACAATATAATTTATATATGCAAATTAATGAAAAGTTCCTCTATCTGGCAAAAATACTTTTTTCTAAAGTGCTCTTTAATTCACTGCTCACACACGTAAACCTAAACATAAAAGAAGACCCACTTTACACTTTTGTGAAAGTATCCTTTTAAACCTCTGTTCAGTTTATTGCTGATTTCTCTAGTTTCTTCTTAGACCACCAAAAGAATAGTTTTCCTCATTTGGAATATATAATTCCCAAATAGGGCATAGTTCTAAACTTGAAACAGTTAAAGTCTTATAAAAGTTACCCTGACTATTTAACTGTAGTAACTACATGTTATACAAAATTTCAGAAGAATTAAAACTCTAAGAGGTAAGTTCTTTCCATTTAAACACATATGATTATTGCTGTTGAAGAAAGTTGTGTCTGTTGGATGCCATTTATACATTCAATACACATGTATAAATTATATCTAACGGTGCCACTATTGGATAGTGAGGACTGTAATAGGTGCTAAAATACAGTCAAGAAGACAGATTTGGTTTTAGTCTACAAGGAATTACAATTTTGGCCTACTTATATAGAAGTGGTTTGCTCTGCCTTCATATGACCTAGATACTGAAATATAATTTATTTTCAGCCAACCTCCAATGCCTTGCTTCTACTGACTCCTTTGTCTTTCAGGTCTAAGGGAGCTAATGGCTTCTGGCTGTCTTTGGTTCTTGAGATCCTCTTCCCTTTTTTCTCCTCTTTAATCTTGTCCACATCTCTGTAAATAGTCTCTTCATATAATAAAACTCTCTTCCAGTCCTTTTGAGTATGACATCAGTTTTATGCAAGGACCTTGATTAATATAATTTTTTTTCAACATGTGATCTGAATGAAGGTTGATGTTTGAAATATCCAGATCCTGGTTAACTATTGACTTGTTTGAGTAAATGCATTAAAGGCCTAGCTGCTTATCTTCGAAAGTAGCATTCCCTCCACCTCCATTTCAACGAATTGTTTGGTTCCGTAATTTTTTTTTTTTTTTTTTTTTTTTTTGAGACAGAGTCTCACTCTGTTGCCTAGGCTAGAGTGAGTGCCATGGCATCAGCCTAGCTCACAGCAACCTCAGATTCCTGGGCTCAAGCAATCCTTCTGCCTCAGCCTCCCGAGTAGCTGGGACTACAGGCATGTGCCACCATGCCCGGCTAACTTTTTTTAAATATATATATATATTAGTTGGCCAATTAATTTCTTTTCTATTTATAGTAGAGACGGGGTCTAGCCCTTGCTCAGGTTGGTTTCGAACTCCTGACCTCGAGCAATCCACCTGCCTCGGCCTCCCAGAGTGCTAGGATTACAGGTGTGAGCCACTGCACCCGGCCTGGTTCCGTAACTCTTATCTAAAATATAACGTTTTTACTTGCCTTTTTACAATCTTCCCCAGTAGACTGTTATAGGAGGACAGGGGTCATGTTTTTTTTTTACCATTATATTCCTTGCGACTGGTATATAAAAATGCTCAATAAATATTTGCAGGCCGGGCATAGTGGCTCACGCCTATAATCCTAGCACTCTGGGAGGCTGAGGCAGGTGGATCATTTGAGCTCAGGAGTTTGAGACCAGCCTGAGCAAGACTGAGACCCCATCTCTACTAAAAATAGAAATAAATTAGCTAGACAACAAAATATATATAGAAAAAATTAGCCAGGCATGGTGGCACATGCCCGTAGTCCCAGCTACTTGGGAGGCTGAGGCAGGAGGATCGCCTGAGCCCAGGAGTTTGAGGTTGCTGTGAGCTAGGCTGATGCCACAGTACTCTAGCCTGGGCAACAGAATGAGACTCTATCTCAAAAAAATAAAAATAAATATTTTCTTATCCACATATTTAACAGCTATTAATTGAGTACCTATTGTGTACCAGACCCTATGTTTTAGGTTTATGAAACAGAAAAAATGGACCAAGTCCCTCCTCTTATGAAATAAATAAAGTGTTGCATTCTGAATATAGATCTATGTGATATTCATAGCCCATAGTAAAAAAAAAAAAAAAGCATTCTATGGACAAATATATTTGGGAGATAGTTACTTGATAGTTGAGAATTGATTTTTTGTTGAAGGTTTTCTCAGTTACTTTAATAAGCATATATGAATTTCCAAGAGGGGACTGATATATATGCATTTTTCCAAGCTTTTAAATCACAAAACCTCCTTTTCAGTGAGGAAAGATTAAGATTTTGAAATAGGCCATAACTTCTTTGGGGCAAAGTGAGGTTATTGTTTGAGTTTTTTAAATGGTTTATTAGGAAAAATTTGTACTAGAGGTAAAAATTACCTGTCTAATTCACTCCCACATCGTCCTTCAATCAATTCATTAAAAATGGACAACACCCAAGGATCTTTATTTATTTAGGAGTAGGTCAAAATTTCTTTTAGAAGATAAAAAAGAAATTTAAACAGTTTTGCAGTTGACTCATGGAACGTTGTATAATTAGATTTTCAGTATGATAATTTGCTCCTTAAAGATTTAAATGGCTGGCATAATTTCAGAATCATCAGTGTTTAACTGGGGGTCATACCAACCTAGCATTAATCTCTTTTGTTGATTTACCAGTATAGCCTACTGCACAAATCATATACCTTCTCAATTCCACACCTTCTTTGTTCTTTTTCTCCCAGAAGAGGTCCTAGTTCTACCTCTTAATTGCTGTGTCTTCGAAAAAAATTTATAGTCTCTGAGCCTCAGTTTCTTCAACTATGAAATGTGATAATAATAACTATATCATAGGATTAAATAAGATCATATTATATAATTCCTGTCATGAATGGAAGATTATAGATAAACAAGGGGAACGGGATAGAATAATCCATAGCACAATGGACTAGAGTTGGAGACATCAGTAAGAATTCATGTTTAACTTAATATAGATACAGATGGTTACACTTAGAAATATTTATAGATATGTGTATATACACAGGTTAGTATATGCACATATATTTCTGTGTTCTGTCAGCTGAGAGGGCCTAGAAGAAATGACACCCAGTAGCAAAGAGCATACTTAATGCCCACATCTTGGTTTCTAATACCATTCTTTATGAAAAAGAACCAGGACTCCTTGGAGAAATGGCTGATTTACGTAGTGGGGCAAGAAAAATATAAGATAAGCCTGGATCATTTTGTAGTGCCAAAAAATAAGGAAGTGTTCAAAACACACATGTGCGCATACACACATTGATCAGCTATGTCAAACAGACACAGAAGCCCACTGAAAGAACTCACAATGACCAAAGCTGAAACAATTTGAGCAACGAAATAAAGGAGCAATGGATTATAACCCAAAGTGTAAAATAAATATCAACAAGTACATACTAATATAAATAAATGAATAAATTAGGGAGAACAGACAAATCTCTCATGGAGAAGAATTCCAAATATATTATGTAGATACTCCACCTTAAAGGAATGAAAGCCTATCTCTCCAGTCCTTAAGTGTAAGCTACACATACTGACTTTCATTCCAAAGAGTACAGTATGGAAAGGGAGAATAAAAGAGTAGCTTTATAGTAGAAAAGCCTTATAAACACTACTTTAGTGAGATGATCAAAGTCAACATCAACAGTCCTAAATCATGCTGGTACTATGTAACTTTGATATGATGTGATGAAAATGATACTTTAATATGCAATATTCCTCTAAAAGGCTCATAACTCCAGTCTAATCATGAGAAAAACATAAGAAAAATTCCAATAAAGGAGCATCCTACAATATACCTGACCCAGGACTCCTCAAAACTGTCAAGGTCATTGAAAACAAAGTCTCTACTCGCCATCAAATTTGTACTGACGGCCTAAAACTATGGCGTTCAAATAATTGTAGTGTTCAACAGGGATCTGAGGGGGGGAGACCCACATCTTAAGGATGTAATGAGCATTGTAGGGGGAAAGGATTACCTCTATCCCTTTTTAGGGAGAGGCAAAGAAACACACTGTAACCAAAATGTCTAAAAAATATATATATATTTTTTGTTTGGGAGGTGAAAAGGTGGAAGGGGGGAGAAGGGGAAGGGTATGCACTTTCATGGTGGGTGTAGGGCGTACCACTTGAAGACTAGACACGCTTGAAGCTCTGGCAGAGCGGGGTGGAGAGGGGGGCAGGAGCAAGATATGTAACCCTAACAATATTTGTACCCACAGAATTTGGGAAAAAATAAATAAATAAATAGATAGATAGATAGATAGATAGATAGATAGATAGAAAACAAATTCTGAGAAAATGTCACAACTAAGAGGGGCTTTATGGAGATAATATAACTAAATGTAACATGGGATCCTACATAGGATCATGGAACAGAAAAAGGACATTAGGAAAAAACTAAGGAAACATGAATAAACTATGGACTTCAATTAATAATAATGTATCTTTTAATTTGTTAATTATAACGTACCATACTAACAATATCAGATGTTAATAATAGGGGAAACTATATGGATAGACTGGGGGTTATATAGGAACTCTCTGTACTATCTGCTTAATTTTTCTATAAATCTAAAACGTTTAAATAATAAAGTCTATTAATTTTTCAAAATGCCTGTCATGATGCCTGGTATGTCAAAGGTGTTCAATAAGTGATCTGTATAAATCATTATCATAATTATTATTAATATCTTAACCTATGTTTTTCTCATTTGCACTAGTTTATAGTCACAAATAGAATCTTTTTTTTTTTTTTTAAAGATGGGGTTGCGTTCTGCCTCCCAGGCTAGAGTGCAAATGCATCATCATAGCTCACGATAGCCTCACTCAAACTCCAGGGCTCAACTGATCCTCCTGTCTCACCCTCCCAAGTAGCTGGGACTACAAGTGCATGCCACCACTCTCGGCTAATTTTTTTCTATTTTTTATAGAGACAAGGTCTCCCTACTGCTCAAAGCTAGTCTCGAATTCCTCACCTCAAACAATCCTCCCACTTTGGCCTCCTAGAGTGCTAGGATTACAGCGTGAGCCACTTTGCCCAACCTACAAATATAATCTTATTTTTTTTGAGACAGAGTCTTGCTTTGTTGCCCAGGCTAGAGTGAGTGCCGTGGCATCAGCCTAGCTCACAGCAACCTCAAACTCCTGGGCTCAAGCAATCCTTCTGCCTCAGCCTCCCAAGTAGCTGGGACTACAGGCATGCACCACCATGCCTGGCTAATTTTTTCTATATATATTAGTTGGCCAATTAATTTCTTTCTATTTATAGTAGAGACAGGGTCTCGCTCTTGCTCAGGCTGGTTTTGAACTCCTGACCTTCAGCAATCAGCCTGCCTCTGCCTCCCAGAGTGCTAGGATTACAGGTGTGAGCCACCGGGCCAGCCTCAAATATAATCTTATTTAAAATAATCATCATTGTTTCAATAGAAGCCATTGTAGCACAGAGAAGAAGCATTTGAGCCTTAGAGAAAAGATGCTGAGATTAGAATCCTGGCTCTGAATCTTTACAGGCTTTGTGACCTTAGGCAAATTATTTATTTACTTTACCTCTCTAATTTCCTCATTTTTAGCATGGGGCTAAAAACAGCACCTACAATAACCACATGAGGTTATTGACAGATAATGACATGAGGCAATGACATGAGGCAATGTAAACATTCATTTGTTCTACTAATTTTATTGAGTGCCTACTATAAGGAATACCAAGAAAGAAAGGGGCTTTTTGTTGGGGGAGGGAACAGGGAATAATAGAAGTTCAATTTGGGATGTGTTAAATTTGAGATACTTATTAGATTTCCAAGTAGAATAGTCAAATAAGTGGTATATATGAGTATCCTGAATAGAGAAAAGAGGTCAAGGTTGGAGGTAAAATTTAGCTTTACAGTTTGGGGGCTGAATAAATTCACCTGGGGACACACCAACATTTAGTGCTAAGTACCATCTGTCATGTTGTACTCTCCTGCTAGACTCTCTTCAGTGAAATTGCTTGATTCCCAACTGCCTGTGATATTACTTAATGATGCCTCTGCACTGCCACTAGTTCTGATGCCCATCTTGAATATTCTCATGTCCAGTCCAGAGGTACTGTATCCTGATGATCCCAAAGCTGCTAGTGCCAATATGCCAAAATCTTTTAGGTGCCAAAATAGTGAAAACTTCTTAGAGCTTTCAATGGGAACTATTTGGAGCAAAAAAGGTGAGGGTGCCCTTCTCCCTCACTTTATGTGCCTGGAAACCAAGGAATTCTGACCGTGATCCTAACTCTTCCACAGTAATTTCTAAAAATAGCCTGTTAAGGTTCTGGTTAGACTACCTTTCCCTAAAGGGTTCAAACTTAAGTCCATTAGTTTGGCCAGTTCTTTAGGACAGAACCCCATGTTGTCTTCCTAATTGTTCTTTTCACCCTGCTCCTTTTTTTTTTTTTTTTTAAGAGACAAGGTCTCACTATGTTACCCAGGCTGGACTCAAACTCCTGAGCTCAAGTGGTCCTCCCACCTCAGCCTCCCAGTAGCTGGGACTGCAGGCACATACCACTACACTAGCATCACCCTGCTGATTTTATGACCTCTCTCTGCTCCCTAAACTTCATGCAAATCAATTCATGCAAATTCCTACCTGTGGCCTTAAGGAATACATGTGGCCTTCCTGGTCCTTAAATATAGCTTTTTGACTAAATCCAGATTTTATACAACAGCACAGAAAGATGAAGCTTTTCTTGCCTCCTTTGGTGCTTAAAAAAGAACAATCTTGAAATCAGAAGGCAGCAGGTTCCCCATAGTTGACCAAGACTGTAGTGGTGGGAAAAGTCTTCTCTTAATGAGGGTAATAAGGAGGTAAAGTAAATGTAGAGAGTCTGGAAGTAATAATAAAACTGTCTAAAGGTAGATCTGCTTTTTACTGTAACATGAGCAAACCCTGTACATGAGCAAACCATGTCCATGATAAAATACCCCCTCCCCAAAATATTTTGTTCATCTAAGTTCTAGACAATTGTGCAGTTTTATATATATGTGTGTGTGTGTGTGTGTGTGTATAAATTTTCAATTAGCACATTTTTATTATTTAAACAATGTATTCTACATGGAAGTTAGTTCAGAGTCATACTCTGACACAGACTCAGCTACATATTCCTTTGTTTTGAGTAAGTTCAAAATGGTTTAGAACTGCTTGAGCTCACTGCAGATGCTGTTCTTGTCTCTAACTGCTATGGTACTATATATTTCTACATTTAAGTTGATAAATTTGCTATAACAATGATAACAGATTGTAAAGATGAAGAAACAGAACTTGAGTCACTTCAATGGTGTCATTTTACATGACTATATGGAGTTCTTGTGTTTAAAAGTTAAAATTTAAAATGCAGACACCTTTGAAAGCAACTAAAATCAATCCTGAAGAAACAAACATATACAATTTCTAAAATTTATTGAGAAATGGGATTTTTATGAATCTCTGCCAAACTTATCTTTTTAAAGATTCTTTCTATTTGCACATATGATGCTTCATTTGAAAGAAACTTTCAAAATTAAAATTAATAAAAAGTTCTTCAATCAATAGTAAGTAAATTGATAGATTGACAAGTCTGGCTATATTCTTATTAAATATGAGTGTGTGAAGATGATCAATTTTGATGAAGTCATTGACAAATACATAGATTAAGCCTCAAAAATAAAATGTTATTCATTATGCAACAGACCAAAATGTATGTTTCTTTCTTGTTTAAAAAATTAATTAAAAAGTATTAATCTGTTACTTTTTTTGTAGTCTAATATTTATTTATCTTTCTCTTTTGTTTTGAACAAAAGAAGATTTTTCACTGTTCCTATTTATTTTTTGGCCATTATGATTCATTTCATTTTCTGATTTTTGTTAAAAATAATTTTGTCATCTAGAGGAGAAATGTGTTAATAAAATGTTCCAATCCTGGTGTCAAATACACTATATACATGGCTACTTGTAATAATAATTTAATATTTTAAGAATGAGATTAAAAATGTTCCCATTTCCTGAACATTCCATATTTCTGAATTTATGGCACTTATTTTTTATATTTCATTTGGAATCATTCACCAAGTTGTACATCTTACAAAATTACAAATTGTTTTATCTCCCCAAATAGACTGTACAATCCACAAGGTCATGTCATGTAAAGAAAACTCAATAAATATAAATGTAATAAATATTCTCACTGTATCCTAACTAGACCAAAAAGTGAATTTGATTTTGAGAAGGAAAAATGCTAAGCACTGACATGTATTGATTCCTAATTTAGCTGTTCATATTGTGAGGCAACTTTATTCTTAATTTAAAATAATAATTATTGTAATAATAGCATGTTGTCCTTCTGTAGTAGATGTCACTGGCACCCATATCACATATTTACAGCCTATCTTTGATTTCAGCCACATCTATGTTAGTCCATTCTAATTGCCCTCATATTGCCAGTGTCCTCCAAGAAGCCTGCACTCTGCCCAAGGGCCTTCTTTAGACATCATGGAAGCATGCTAAGCCCATTTGTCAAGCACAGCCCAAAGTGAGACGAAGAGAAAGGGGAAGGAGAGGAGTTGAAGATTTGAGGAGAAAGAAGGTATGAGGGTGGTAGAGTAAAAACACTGGGGTAATATAGTATAATTTCGGAATAGCATTAAGTGCCCACTTGAGATTAGCGACCATAAATTTAAAGTGACAGCAGCAGTATAGTTGTGTGTTCTTCTTCAGTCACATTTAGCCATGTGAATGTAATGGTGGAGAGTTAAATTTAACTAGTTTTGCCATAGAAGTATGACAAAGTGAGAGAAAAGCAAGGAAGGGGGAATAATTATAATCATTGACCATGGAGTTTAAATTAGGTAAGAATGATATGAGGTCCTAAGTGGGATGAAAGACAAGTAATAGGTCATATGAGCAATGGATTATAAGTCTCAGGCAATTTGGAGAATCTTTGGAGTCACAAACTTAGAGGAAGTGAGTGGAAACACAGGAGAGATGGTTAGAGGGTGGGATGCATGAAATTGAGATTAGGGAAAGGTTATAGATAAGACAAGATCTAGGGTGTTATTATGGTAGTGAGTGGCAGAGGTAGGTGGAAAAGGGGTCAGGTAATGAAATATACATAGCCTAATGGAGATTACATCTGGGTAAGAAGGATGATCTGTGTGGATTTGGGCTTTGTTTTTTTGTTGTTGTGTATGGTTTTTCTTTTTTTTTCTTTCTTTCTTTCTTTCTTTTTTTTTTTTTAGACAGAGTCTCATTCTGTCACCAGGCCAGAGAACACCGGCACCAGAACATAGCTCACTGCAACCTCAAACTCCTGGGCTCCACCCATCCTCCTGCTTCAGCTTCCCAAGTAGTTGGAACTATAGATGTGGGCCACTGCACTCAGCAAATTTTTTCTATTTTTCTTGAGTAGAGATAGGGTCTTGCACTTGCTCAGGCTGGTCTTGAAATTCTGATTTCAAGCAATCCTTCCTCCTCAGACTCCCAGAGTGCCAGGATTATAGGTATGAACCACCTCGCCCAGCCAGATTTGGGTTTTTTGTAGTGATTTGTATAACAGGGATAAATGACATGATAAGATTAATTTTGAAAGTCCCAAGGAAGATTTTTGTGGTAAAGTAGTGATTACTGCAAGAGAGAGAAAGTCTTGTTAAACTTAGAGTTTTATGCCACCCCTTGACTTCTGGTAGAGGCACTAAGGCATAACACAATTTAACATTTATTGAATGCCAAGGTACTGTATTCGGAATCGCTATAAGAAAACTTGTGGTCAATTTATTAAAGTCTGGCTTCAATCCCTTCCACTGTCCTAGAAGGATGGCAGAGAGTCACGCCTATTTGGAGGGTAAGATGACCTCAACAGATGGGTGAAGGGCCAGAAATTAAGGTTGTATTTCTTTTTTAACTAAGGAGAATTCTTTTTCTTGAAACTAAAGTTGAGGGGAACTGTAATCAATAATCTGGAAGAGACATTGAGAATTGTAGAGAGATACCCAAGAATTGAAAAGAGAGGTCTACAAAGAAGTCCACAAAATTACTCTACTAAAGATAGAACCACTGAGTGTGCAAAAGCCAGAAAGAAGACCCTGAAAGCAGATTATAACTACATCGGTCAAGTGAGATTTTTTTTCTGTCCCTTATTTTTCCTCCCTCTCTCTTGTTCCAATCCAAATACAGCCTTGTGAATGAGGGAGTAGGAGTCGAAGCATATAGTGGTAAAGTAGAAAAGAAGTCAATTATGTCACTGTCCTCAACAAAAGCTTTTTATGTCTGAAGCAGGCCACACTGCGTAAGGAGGAGTTTAAATTGTATGAGAATTCGAAGTAGAAAAGTTTGGATTGGACATTTTTTAGTTTCAAAAAAGAGATATTGGCTGGGTGCGGTGGCTCTCACCTGTAATCCTAGCACTCTGGGAGGCCAAGGCGGGAGAATCGCTCAAGGTCAGGAGTTCAAAACCAGCCTGAGCAAGAGCGAGACCCCGTCTCTACTCAAAATAGAAAGAAATTAATTGGCCAACTAAAAATACATAGAAAAAATTAGCCAGGCATGGTGGCACATGCCTGTAGTCCCAGCTACTCAGGAGGCTGAGGCAGAAGAATTGCTTGAGTCCAGGAGTTTGAGGTTGCTGTGAGCTAGGCTGATGCCACAGCACTTAAGCCGGGGCAACAGAGTGAGACTGAGACTCCGTCTCAGAAAAAAAAAAGAGAGAGAGAGAGAGAGATCATTTATTTGACTGGAGAATTTTTTTTTTTTTTGAGACAGACTCTCGCTTTGTTATCCAGGCTAGAGTGAGTGCCGTGGCGTCAGCCTAGCTCACAGCAACCTCAAACTCCTGGGCTCAAGCAATCCTCCTGCCTCAGCCTCCCAAGTAGCTGGGACTACAGGCATGCACCACAATGCCTGGCTAATTTTTTCCTCTATATATTAGTTGGCCAATTAATTTCTTTCTATTTATAGTAGAGACGGGGTCTCGCTCTTGCTCAGGCTGGTTTCGAACTCCTGACCTTGAACAATCCGCCTGCCTCAGCCTCCCAGATTGCTAGGATTACAGGCGTGAGCCACTTCGCCCGGCCAGGAGAATTTTTTTTAATAATTAAAAGCAACTTGCAAAGCTATGGAACCTGCCTAAGATATCATCCAGGACAGAGAAGAAAAGTTGAGAGAGCAGGCTCAAAGGAATCAATGAGAACGATTAAAATTACTTACTGCTAGCACTGAACTGGGTCCAGCTTGTTCAGTGAAAAGATTATAATTATATTACAAGGAGGGAAATGGTAAGTATCATAGGAAAAGAAGAGGAAAATTCTGGAAGAGTTGAGTGAAAAAAACAATCCAAGAAGTAAAATGTAAAAGGCATGAAAATAACTTTGTATATACTTCAGAGGAGGTAATGGGAGTGGGAGAATGGATAGAATTTAAAGGAGAGAAGGAAAGACTACTAACAGGCTTTGATAGTTCGGGGTTCCTAGAAGGCCAAGGCAAAGCTGAATTCCTTATGCAAGAGAGGGGAAAAAGGGAAGTGAGACAGGGAAAAAATTGTAGCAAATTCGATGTGGTACATTACTAAACTGGCTGTTACTTCTCTAATCTGTAAGCCAGATACTTACCCACAAAAGACATCTCCAGACAGGTTATAAGGAAACACCAAGCCTCAGAAAAGTCTACTGGAGAAGAATGAAGGAGGAATTCATTAGTTGGCTCTCTCCTGTTTTCTGTCCCCCATTGTCAAAGTTTGCCCCTTACAGAGTTAATTACCCTGTACCTTCCAGTCATGTGGCCTC
The DNA here is from genome assembly GCA_008750895.1 of Mirza zaza. Classification (NCBI taxonomy): domain Eukaryota; kingdom Metazoa; phylum Chordata; class Mammalia; order Primates; family Cheirogaleidae; genus Mirza; species Mirza zaza. The sequence goes on along the minus strand of VSMD01135180.1, from coordinate 16,948 downwards.
TCCTGTACTTTTGGATAAGCAAAATTCCCACACTCTGTAGTACGATCCTTCATCTGAGTCTGGAATTTGTGGAGGAGCCAGAAACTCCAAGATTTGGTTATGAAACCACGTGGGTCCACTGGAATCTGTGAAACTGGTCACTGGGGCAGTAGCTGGGACTGAAAAGCAGTTGATGGCCAGGAAGACTAGTGGAGAATCTAAGGCAATGCATAAAAAAGTGTCAAGTACACTCCTAAATCTACATCAGTGGTCCAGATAGTACCACTTGGATGGTCCACAGGTATCTCAATCTCAACATCTCTAAAATATTTTTGAATCTTTTTATTATGATATATTACATACCCATAGAAAAGTAACAAAAAAAATCCACAGGGAGGAAAAGATATTTGCAACACATAAAACTTACAAGGGACCCATTCTAGAAAAACAGATAGAAAGCTCCTTTGAGTCAATAAAAAGAGACAACCCAGTAGAAAAAAAGAGGCAAAGCTTCTTCCCAGGTGGGGCAATTGCACCAAGGCAACAGCACCCACTTTCTTCCCTAGGAGACCCAGAATCCCTGACTATCTACCTAACAGACTGAAATGAAATGATTGGATACAAAGAGTTCTAGAGCCTGAGAAATCCATGATGTAGTTATCACATATTATGGGGGCTTTCTTGATGCATCATCCCGTGGAAGAGCGCATTACATGAAGGAAAATTCTCAGAACATTAAAGAAAGTAGAAACTCTTATTATTCAAGAAGTTAGGTAGAAGAAATGTGATGACTCTGACTTCAATAAAAGGCCATTATTCTGTGGAAAAGAATTTGGAGATACCTCAAACAGCTAGATATAGAAATACCATTCGACCCAGCAATAGCATTGTTGGGCATCTACCCAAAAGAGCATAAGACATTCTACTATAAAGACATCTGCACACGAATGTTTATGGCAGAACAATTCGCTATTGCAAGATCATGGAAACAACCCAAGTGTCTGTCAATTCATGAGTGGATAATTAAAATTTGGTATATGCTCAAAAAAAAAAAAAAAAAGAGGAAAAAACTTAACATATATATTTCATAAAAAGGGAACTCCAAATGCCCAATAAATACAGGAAAACAGCCCAACTTAATTAGGAATATGGAAAATTCACTTTAAATCATGATAATTCAATTTGTGGATAAGATATAATAGGAAGGATAGATGAATATTCTGCTATAACTAGTAAAAAACAAATTATAAGAATCATATTTTTAACATATCGGTGTTCATTTAGATGAATTAAAATTTCAGAGGGAAGAGTCTTTTCTAGATAAGCTGGCAATTGCTAACTTTTCTTTTCTCAGACTCCCTAATTCTAAACACAGACTGATGAATTGGGTTTGGCCTCGTCAGAAGGACTCCCTTGGGGGAAGAAGAGCATTTGATGGCCACATGGGCTGGCCTAAAGGATTAGAATTTAAAGTTGCTACAAAATGTGTAGCCAGTTTATCACACGAGACATTTTCTGACAGAGTGGAGCAGGAAGCTGGTGGGCCTAGGCTAGGAAGGGAGAGTGAAATTCCATGGTGCTTAGGAGACAAAGAGTTTTGCTAAAGTGAATGGACCTGCAACAAACACACACAAATTTCTCCCAAGAAATTTGTTAAATTTTAAAACTGCATGGAGAAAGAAGCAAACGAATTAAGTTCAAAACTCCAAAGCACAGAAATTTCAAGGCTGAGGAAATCAAGATCCACAAGGCTTCCAATCAAAAGCCTGGTATGGTCATGCTTGAGAATGGGGCTGGGCCAGAAAGGCAGCGTGAAATCTCTTGTGATTTCATGGCATTCAAACCTCTGAAGGACAGATGAATTTCCAACGGTGTTTCAAGCTTTTCCCACAATAGATAAGTACTTTAAACCTACCAGGCTTTCAATCACAAGCTCAGAAGGGCCACCACTGAGGAACAGGGTAAATCAGAGGTGAACTAAGTCTCACTAAAACTATAACTCAGCTCCAACCTAGCTGGATTCCAGATTGGACTGAGGTGATCTTCACCTTAGTACATATACTTAACAGAGAAAAGGCTGAACCATCTCTGGGGAGAAAACAGTATTACCTGTACTCTCTATGTCCTACTGTACATAATACATAAACGAGGAAGAAAAATGACACCAATAATCAAGATTAAAATTAATAGAGCAAGACCCACATATGATCCATATGTCAGAATTAGCAGAAAATGACTTCAAAATCACTATTACAAATATGTTTTTAAAAAATCAAAGAAGAGTTAGAAAAACAGGTGGAAAAAAGTGGGGTGAAAACTTCAAGAGTGAATTAAAATTTATCAAAAAGAATCAAATGAAAAATCCAGAAATGGAAAATACAAAATAACTGAAAAAAATAATTCATCTGTTTAAGAGTAGACTAGAAAGATTAGTGAACACAAAGACAGGTCCAACAAAAGTATTCAAACTGAAGCATAGAAAGAAAAATGAATGAGAAAAAGAGAACAGTAACAAAGCAGGACACAGTCAAATGGTCTAACATACATATAATTGGAATCTTAAATGGCAAAGAGAAAAAGAATGGGGTTGAAGCAATATTTGAAAATATAATGGCCAATAACTTTCCGAAATTGAAAAAAATATTTCAATTCACAGATTTCAGAAGTTCAAGATAAATCCAAAAATTCCTATGTCCAGATATAATTTGGTAAAACTGCTGAAAATGAAAGACAAAAAAACTAAAATCTTAAAATTAGCTAAAAAAAGTTCCTCCTTTAAAAGAAGAACAATAAGATTTCCAACCAACTTTTCTGCAGAAGCAAAAAGGACCATGGAATGACATCGTTCAATTGCTAATAATAATAATAATAAATCCCAACCTAGAATTCTATACCAAGAAAAATTATTCTGCAAAATGAGATGAGATAAAGACAACTTCTCACCAAGAAAACACACATGAAAAAAACCCAAAATAACAACAACAAAAACCTAAGTGAATTTGTTGCCAGCAAATCCACACAACAATAAATTCTAAAAGAAATTCTTTGGGCTGAAGGAAAATGGTCGCAGTTGAAGTACAGAGCTGCAGGCGAAATTAAGAATACCACAAGGGTAAACATGTGGCTTAGTGCAAAAGAAACTAGATTTTTTAAAAAGCAAAATAACAATAATACAGATGGTCTCCAACTTGTGATGGTTTGACTTAAGAATTTTCAACTATGACAGTGGGAAAGCAATATGCATTCAGCAGAAATCACACTTTGAGCATGCATACAACCATTCTGATTTTTACTTTTAATACAGTGTATAATAAATTATATGAGATATTAATATATAATACTTCATTATAAAATAGGCTTTGTGTTAGGTCATTGTGCCCAACTGTAGGCTAATGTAAATGTTCTATGTACATTTATTGTAGGCTAGGCTAAACTATGATATTTGGTAGGTTAAATGTATTAAATGTATTTGCAACCTATGATTTTTTCAACTTATGATGGGTTTATTGAGACAGATTCTATCATAAGTTGAAGAGTACCTGTAGTGTCTTATGAAGTTTATTACATATGTAGATATAAAATATATGACAATAATGCTACAAAGGAAGGAAGAATAATAAATAGAATTAAACGGTCCTAAGATTTTTCTATTGTGGTAGAAGTTCTGGCTAGGTATGGTGGCTCAAACCTGTAATCCTAGCCCTTTGGGAGGCTGAAACAGAAGGATTGCTTGAGGTCAAGAGTTCGAGACCAGCCTAGGCAACAGTGAGACCATGTCTCAACAAAAAATGAAAAAAATTACCTGGGTGTGGTAGGGCATGCCTGTAGTCTCACCAACTTGGGAGGCTGAGGCAGGAGGATCACTTGAGCCCAGGAGTTTGAGGTTGCAGTGTGCTATGATCAAGCTATTACATCCCAGCCTGGGTGACAGAGTAAGATCATGGCTCAAAAAAAAAAAAGGAAGATGTATTACTAGATACAAAGAGTATAAAGAGAGACATTTTATAATGATTAAAGTATCAACTCAAAGGGAACATACAATAATCCTAAATTTGTATACACCTAATAGCATATCTTCAACATATATAAAGAAAGAAAAAAAGAAAGAAAGAATCTGAATGGTCTTATATCTGTTAAAGAAACCGTATTCATAATTAAAACTCTTTCTACAAAGAAAAGTCCATGCTCATATGGCTTCACTGGACAATTATTTCAAACATTTAAGGAAAAACACCAATATTAACAACCTCCTTCAGACTATAGTGAAAGAGTGAACACTTCCCATTTCATTTTATGTAGCCAGCATAACTCTAACACTTGACAAAGACAATATAAAAAAAGAAAATTTACAGGCCAACATCTCCCATGAACCTAGATGCCAAAATCCTAAACCAGGTGTTAACAATCAAACTCTGTCATACGTAAAAAGAGTAACATATATGACCAGGTTAGATTTATTCCAGGAAGCGAAGTTGGTTTAACATTTGAAAAATCATTTTAACTTACCATATTAACAGAATAAGAAGAATAACAATATGATAGTCTCAATAGCTACAGCAAAAGCATTTATACAAAGCCTATAGCTATGATATAGGGGTAACACTTTTCCCCTGAATTTGGAAACATGAAAACAATGTTCACTACCATCTATTCAGTATTATACTAGAAACCCTAGCCGGTGCAATAACAGAAAAGGTTTTTAAAAAAGTATAATCTTGGAAATGAGGAAGTCAAACTGTCCCTCTTTGCTGACAATATGATTTTTTTTTTTTTTAGACAGAGTCTCACTCTGTTACCTGGGCTAGAGTGCCATGGCATCAGCCTAGCTCACGGCAACCTCAAACTCCTGGGCTCAAGCAATCCTTCTGCCTCAGCCTCCTGAGTATCTGGGATTGCAGGCATGTGCCACCATGCTCGGCTAATTTTTTCTATATATTTTTAGTTAGCCAATTAATTTCTTTCTATTTTGAGTAGAGACAGGGTCTTGCTCTTGCTCAGGTTGGTTTTGAACTCCTGACCTTGAGTGATCCTCCAGCCTCAGCCTCCCAGAGTGCTAGGATTACAGCTGTGAGCCACCGCGTGCCGGCCCAATATGATCTCATATCTAGAAAAACCTAAATACTCCACAAAAAAACTCTTAGATTTGATAAATGAATTCAGTAAAGTTGCAGGTTACAAAATCAATCTGTAAAAATCAGTACCATTTCTATATGCCAATAATGATTTAGCCGAGATAAAAATCAAGATGGTAATTTCATTTATAATAGCTACAAAAAAATACCTAGGAATAAATTTAACCAAGGAGGTAAAAGATCCCTAGAAGGAACACTACAAAACACTGTTGAAAGAAATTGAAGATGATACAAACAAATGGAAAAATATCACAGGCTCAAAAATCAGAATAATCAATATTGTTAAAATGATAACATTGCTGAAAACAATCTACAGATTCAATTCAATCTCTCTTAAAATACCACTAGCATCATTCATAGAATTAGAAAAAACAATCATAAAGTTCATATGGAACGAAAGAAGAGCCCAAATAGTCAAAGCAATCCTTAACAAACAAACAAACAAAAGAACAATGGAGGCATCACTCCTGACTTCGAAATATATTACAAAGCTGTGGTAACCACAACAGCATGGTATTGCTATAAATTGACACATAGACAAATGGAACGGAATAGAGAACCCAACAATAAAGCCACATATTTACAGCCAACTAATCTTTGACAAAACCAACAAGAACTTACACTGGGGAAAGAACAACAAATGGTGCTGGAAAAATTGGATAGCCACATGCAAGAGAATGAAAGTGGGCCCCTATCTCTCACCATTAATGAAAATCAACTCAAAATGGATTAAAGACTCAAATATAAGGCATGAAACTATAAAACTACTAGAAGAAAACATAGGGGAAACTCTCCTGGACATTGTTCCAGGCAAAGAATTATGACCTAAGCACAGGCAACATAACCAATAATGGACAAATGGGACTTAAATAAACTAAAAAGCTTCTGCATAGCCAAAGAAACAATCAACAGAGTGAAGAGACAGCCTTTTGAATGAGAGAAATATTTGCAAATTATCAATCTGATGGGACACTAATATTAAGAATATACAAGGACTCCATCTCTACAAAAAAATAGAAAAATTAGCTGGGCATGGTGGCACAACACCTGTAGTCCCAGTTCCTAGGGAGGCTGAGACAGGAGGATCACTTGAGCCCAGGAGTTTGAGGTTGCATAAGCTATGATAATACCACTGTACTGTAGCCTGGACAACACAGCTAGACCCTGTCTTGAAAAAAAAAAATATATATATATACACACACACACACACACAAGGAACTCAACCCAACAGGAAACAAAAACAAATAACCCCATTAAAAACAGGACAAAAGATATGAAGAAATATTTCTCAACATCACTAATCATCAGAGAAATGCAAATCAGAACCACAATGAGATATCATCTTACCCCAATAAGAATGGCTATTATTAAAAAGACAAAAAATAACAAATGTTGGCAAGAATGCAGAGAAAAGGGAACTCATACACTATAGGTGGGATTATAAACAAGTATAGCCATATGGAAATTTGGAGATTTGGAGATATGGAGATTTCTCAGAGAACCTAAAATAGAACTACCATGTAATCTAGGAAACATATTACTAGGTATGTATCCAAAGGAAAAGAAATTAATATATCAAAGAAATACCTTCACTTGCCTGTTTACTGCAGCACTATTCACAATAGTAAAGATATGGAATAAAGCCAGGTGCAGTGAATCACACCTGTAACCCTAACACTTTGGGAGGCCAGGTGGGAGGATCACTTGAGGCCAGGAGTTTGTGACCAACCTAAGTAAGAGTGAGACCCTGTCTACAAAAAACAGAAACAATTAGCTGGGTGTGGTGGCACGGGCTGGTAGTCCCAGCTGCTTGAGAGGCTGAGGCAGGAGGATCACTTGAGGCCAGAAGTTTGAGGTTGAAGTGAGCTATGATTAGGCCACTGCACTCTAGCCTGGGTGACAGAGTGAGACTCTGTCTCAAAATAAATAAATAAATAAAAATTAAATTATATCATTTGCAGCAACATGGGTGGAACTGGAGGTCATTATCTTACATGAAATAAGCCAGGCACAAAAAGACAAATATCACATGTTCTTACTGTAATCAGGAGCTAAAAAATCTGACCACATGGAGGCAGAGAATGGGAAGGTAGAGAACAAAGACTGGGAAGAGTGAGTAGGGTTGGGAGGACAAAGAAAAATGGGCTAAAGGGTTCAAACATACAGTTTTAGATAGAAGGAAAATATTCTATGTTTGATAGCAGAGTAGGGTGACTATAGTTAAAAATGTACTCAGGAGATGGACATCCTAAATATCCTGACTTGATCACTATACATTATATACATGTAACAAAATTTCATATGTAACCCATAAATTTGTACAAATAAAAAAGGAAGCATAAGCAACACAATTACTGTTTTTTCATTTTCTCTCTTTTTATTTTTAAAATTTTATATTCTTTATTTATATTTTTTCTCTTTTTTAATCAATGAAAGTATGTGTTTTGCTGAAACAATTACTGTTTTGAGTAAAAGCATTATTATCACGTGAAAGTAAAAAGATATTTTATAATTTGGTGTGATAACTGTTACACTAAAATATGAGTACACGTTTTCTTAAATGCATTTTTTAAATTATTTCCATTACTAGACATTCAACAGAATGTTCTTTCTCCAAATTAATACTAATTTTTTAAATAATATATATACACAAGTGCATTTTTATACACTTATATGTTTGACCATTTAATTTCCCATGATTGTACCTCAGATATTTCTGCTGGAGTCAATTTACATATTGTTCTTTTATTTTTTTAAATATATTCCCTTAGAGAAAATCTCTTGGTTGTAAACTTTTTCAGTTTTTTTTTAAATTTTATTTCATCATATTATGGAGGTACAAATATAGACAAGGTTACATATATTGCCCTTGCCACCCCCTCACCCCCCGCCAAGTCAGAGCTTCAAGCATGTCCATCCTCCATGTGGTGTGCATTGCACTCACAAATTAATACTAATTTAAAAATAACTTAAAGAATACTATAGAACAATATTTAATGACTTTGTAATCCTCTGCATAAAAGCTCAAGCAGTTAAAAAAGAGAAGTTTTTTACACTAATGTCAAAATCATAACAAATACCACTTATATTTTACTTATATTTTTAACAGAGAATAATGTTTTTTACATACTATGATGTTTTATTTTCAATTTCAATTTGTTTATATAATAAAAATGTTATTTTATCAAGCAAAAAGGTATAGTCTGGGCGTGGTGGCTCACGCCTGTAATCCTAGCACTCTGGAGGCTGAAGCGGGAGGATTGCTTGGGCTCAGGAGTTCGAGATCAGCCTGAGCAAGAGCAAGACCCTATCTCTACTATAAATAGAAAGAAATTAGCCAAACAACTAAAAATAGAAAAAAATAGCTGGGCACAGTGGTGCATGCCTGTAGTCCCAGCTACTTGGGAGGCTGAGGCAGAAGGATTGCCTGATCCCAGGAGTTTGAGGTTGCTGTGAGCTAGGCTGATTCTAAAATTTATATGGAAATGCAAAGGATCTAGGATAGCCAAGATAATCTTGAAGAAAAATATTTTAAGACTTATTGTAAAGTTACAAGTAATTAATATAATAAGTGTGGTATTGGCACAATAGACATACAGACCAATAATGATACAGAATAGAGAGTTCAAAAATAGATCCACACATATACAGTCACCTGATTTACAATGAAGTTATAACTGTAATTAAGTAGGGGAAGAACTTTTTTAAACAAATGGTGCTAGACAAATTGGATACCTGTATGAGAAACAATGAAACTTAATCCCTAACTCATATCATCCATAAGAATAGTTGAGATGAATCTTGAATCTAAATGGAAAGACTAAAACACTAAAGTTTATAGAAGAAAACAAAGGGGACTATCTTCATGACCTTGTGGTAGGCAAATATTTAAGCAGGACACTAAGAAATAGCAACTATAAAATAACAATTAATAAACTGAACTTCATTAAGAACTTCGATTTATCAAAAACATTGGCAAGAGAGTGAAAAGGAAGGCTACAGTCCAGAGCAGATATTCGCAATACATACATCTAACCTTTGTATGTATCCTATATTTATAAAGATTCCTATAAATTAGATAAAGGAAAAAAATTTTAACTTTAAAATTGACAAAAGAGTTGAACAGGTCCTCCTAACACAAGATATGCAAATGACCAATAAGTATCAACATTATTATAATCAGCATTATTATATAAATTATCTAAACATTTTATATAATTTTTATATATAATGTTTATTATATAAACATTGTTATATAATGTGATTTTAAACTATAACAGTGTATCACTTCATATCTAACAGAGTAGCCAGTAATGAAAAAGACTAAGAATACCATACTGAAGATGTGGATCAACTAAAACGCTTATACGCTGTCTGTTGGTGAGAGTATAAATTGGTAAGACCAATTTAGAAAACTTTTAGGCAATATCTATGAAACCTAAAGATTCAATTTCTCTCCAAGGGAATCCACCCAAAATAATTCAATGCATATATCTATCAAAGAATTCAATCAACATAAGCAAAGAATGTTTATAGTACTTTTATTGCAGAAAAAAAAATTGTAAGCAATACAAATATCAGTTAACAGTAGAATGGACACATTGTGATGACATCATACAATGAGACACTAAGAAAAAAAATCTAGTACTATAATAAAAAAATTTCTAGTGCTACATTGTATTAATGTGGATGAACTTGATGAATATTATGTTGAGTGAAAGAAGATATAAAAAGAGTACAAGATAAGGCAAAACTAATCCATGGTAATGTAAGTTATAATAGTGGTTGTCTGGATGAGTAGTAGTAGATAGGAAAGAGGCATGAGAGAACCTGAAGTGGTGGAAATGTTCTGTGCTTCAATCTCAGTGGTAGTCATAGAGGTGTTTACATATTTCAATTCATAGACTTGTAGACAATGCACTTTGCTGTATGTATGTTGTATCTCAATGGAAAATGGTAGTATGGCTATCACAAAACTGTCTGGCAATGTGTCACATTCAGAATAAACATTTTAAATAATATTTCATTGAAGATACTTCTTGACCTGGACCTTGCTTTTCTGAAAATATTTCTCCATTCTAAGAATAGGCTCCTGTTTACTTGCTATATGAAAATATTTAGTGTTTTTTTAAAATATTTTTTTCTTTTTTTTTCTGTCTTTTTCTTTTTCACAACATCTTGCTTGTCAACATTTAGTGTTTTTTAAATAATATACCACACATTCTTAAACCTCTTTGCCTTCGCAAAATTTTGTTCTTTGCCTGGAATATGCTTAATGTCCTCTTATTCTATCCCCAAATTTTCCTAGTAATTTCCACAAAACTGCAAGTCTTAATTCTATCATTACCTTATCCAGAAAACCTTCCCAAGCCATCTCAGGCACAATTAGGTACCTCTTTGCTATTTCTTTTAGTACTTTAGTACTCTATCATAACATTTTCAAACTGTATATTAAGTTTTTGTTACTTATCGCTCACTAGATTGTAAAGTTCTTGAGAATAGGAATTTGTTGTTTGTTTTCTAAATATTATTAATACCTAGAATAAAGTCTGACATAAAGTATGCACAATAAGAATTTTTGTAAGTAAGAGAACAATTAGGGAAAATCCTGGTAGACATCTTCTTTTTTACAATTGGGAACTTTCTCTCTCTCTCTCTCTCTCTCTTTCTTTCTTTCTTTCTCTCTCTCTTTCTTTTGTTTACATGTGTGAGAAATAGAACTTTATTATCTTAAGCTACTGAGATTGAGTTTATCTGTTGCAGCAGCTACAAGTAATAACAATAATGAATACACTGACAGTACAAAGTTCATAAGGGGGATCAAATAGGCTATTTACATACAAACATGAACACAGTGTCAAAGAAACAAGCACTGGTCACGGTTGCCATTGAGTAAGATGCATAAACAAATAGTTCTACAAAACAAAATGGTTACATTGAAGAAAAAATTCTGGAGAAAAGTAAATCTTGGTTCTAGAGTTGTAGAACTTTAGATCTGAACTTGGAAGTCATTTACTCTAGCATTTTTCAAACTTGTCTAATTATAAACATCAGATTCTTGGCAGAAAAATACAGATTTCTAGGCCCTGCTTCAATTATAATGAATCATAATCTCTAGGAAAAAGGTTTCTTTTTTTTTTTTTTTTTAATTTTTAGGTAGACTTCCATATTGAGTTTCTCTTACATACTCAGTAGTAGATCTGGGCTTTTCTATAGTCTGCACAGGCTTAGAAGATACAACTCCATAATTCCTGACTTAAATACTGCAAATATGGTACTAAATTTACTTTCTTCAGTTACAGGGTGACATTTAAATGTAGAAAATTGTTCATAACTCCAAAAACCATTTTAACAGCCAAGTGATTTAAATAGTAGATAGAGAATTCTGCCCAAAGCAGGCCCAACAATCAGTAGATATACTCTCTTTCCTTAAGAGTAGCCATGAGAGCAATAAAGACAGGGGAAAATTAGGCTAGTACAGCTTGTTCATATGGTCATTCATCAGGAACACAATGGCATTAAACATTAGAAAATATAGAAATGGCTTTCTTCATAGGACTATTAAAGTTCATTTATCATAGTTAAAATGCTACAAACAACCATCTTCATTTAATCATTATCAAAAATATATTTTCCTAAAATATCACATGTAGTTAAATGAGATTACCTTTTACCAAAATAATGAACATTTGATTGATAATCTATAGCAGTTGTACCTAAAATTCAGACTTGTGTTACTGTAGTACAACACACCTTTTACCTTTAAATCAATAGATGTTTTCAATAACACACCAAAGCTACTGGAAATGTGTTTGGTCTCTATATTAATTTTTTAAAGTAACTTTTAAATCAAAATATTAACATAGCAAAGGTATAGTCAAATGTGTTTTTAAGATATCATTATCACATTTATTTCATTGTAAACCCTTTTTTAAAAAAATGAGAAACCGAAGGTAAAATTCTTAAAAGACATAAATTGGCTGCTAGTTACTCTCTCAGAAATCAATGTAACAGATATTAATACCATGTTAAAATCTATAGTAGTTGCTTATTTTGGTATGATTTGTATTTGAGATTGCCTTATCTATTACATTGCCATTGGTTTTGATAGTGATCTGATATAAATTTTTTAACCAGATGATCTCTAGAACATGTTATAAAAGCTGGTATAGTTTAGTCTAAATAACTTATGATGTTTTTTTTTTATTTTTTATTTTTTATTTTTTTTTGAGACAGAGTCTCACTTTATTGCCCAGGCTAGAGTGAGTGCCATGGCGTCAGCCTAGCTCACAGCAACCTCAAACTCCTGGGCTCAAGCAATCCTGCTGCCTCAGCCTCCCAAGTAGCTGGGACTACAGGCATGTGCCACCATGCCTGGCTAATTTTTTCTATATATATTAGTTGGCCAATTAATTTCTTTCTATTTATAGTAGAGATGGGGTCTCGCTCTTGCTCAGGCTGGTCTCGAACTCCTGAGCTCAAACGATCCGCCCACCTCGGCCTCCCAGAGAGCTAGGATTACAGGCTTGAGCCACCGTGCCTGGCCACTTATGATGTTTTAATAACAGGAAATCCTGTTGCTGAATTTACTTCTAATAGGATTTTTTTTTTTTTTATATGGAACGCTTCATGAATTTGCGTGTCATCCTTGCGCAGGGGCCATGCTAATCTTCTCTGTATCGTTCCAATTTTAGTATATGTGCTGCCGAAGCAAGAACTCTAATAGGATTTTAATAGTAATTTTGCTCTTGTAAACATAAGGCCAAAAGTATTATTTGAGAATGCGTATGCAAAACAAAATTTGGAAGAAAATGAACTGAAGTAAACTTTTTAAAAGAAATGGAACTTAAGAATTTAGAAATTTATCATTTTAATGACACAAGAAACAAGCATTTCTCCTAAGAAGCCACCTGTAACACATTAAGTATAAATCACAGATTTTTAAGTACTGTTTTGGGACCTTTATGTTGCAATTCCAGATTCATAAGTTAAGTTGGTTAAGCAAGGGTATTGTTGCATTTGGGATGAGCAAAAAGAAAATGAGGAAAGACAGGCCTTAAAATAAATTAGGAAAGAAACTCTTTGGAATTTAAATTTGAAATAGAGTAATTGTAGGGGCAAATAATCAAGATTTTAATGTATAAACATCTACATCTACATAGCACAGGATCATTAATTCGCTGATCTTATTAGATTTACTATTTTTAAGTTGTGGCATGAAAAGACTGCCTCTTATTTAAAACAAAACAGCACCAAAAGGTCTAAATTAGAATAGAAACTATGTATTTTAATATTTAAAGGCATTGTATAAAATACAGAATTCAATCTCAAACCTAGAATGCCTTAAAACTTTTACTAAAAAATTCATTATTTTTAAAATAACACTTGTGCTTATAACATAGTGCTTATGACATACCAATTATGTTCTAAGCACTTTATAAATATTAAGTCATTAAGTCCTTATATTTAATAATAATCTCAAGAGGTAGGTACTATTATCTTCATTTTACAAATGAGGAAACACATTGCTTTTGGCTGGATAAAGCTTCCAATGCATGGATGTTAAGAAATTGACCAAGGTCACCAAGTTAGTGAGTGGTAGAGTCAGATCTGAACCCAGACAATCATTCCAAAGTTTATGATCTTATCCATTAGATGCTCTACTGTTTTCCCAATGCCTAATGTTAAGCCTTAAGAAAATTAACTAGTACCAGAAAATAAAAATACTTGGAAAAAAAATTTTTTTAGCCACATGCTCTATTCTGCTGGAGAAAATTTTTAATTGAATGAAATGTCAAAGAATCTAAAGGCTAAGGTTGTTAACTATATTCTACTAAAGCTCCCCATAAACACTGGAATTTTTCATGAAGATCTTCAACAAAAAATCATATAGCCTTTACTTGTATATCTCCAGTGACAGGGAACTCACATTAAGGTAGACAATTTTATTTTCAGAAATTAATATTTTTCTGAAATCTTCCTCCTTTAAATTTTTACCCTATTTCTGTCCAATCTTCTAAAATCACACAAAATTGATATAAAACCCATGTTGGCTCTCAATGTGCCCCTCTTGTCCTGTGATGCCTTCTGCCACGTTACGACACAGCATAAGACCTTCATGAGAAGCTAACTATATGCCGCCACCCAATCTTGGACTTCCCAGCCTCCAGAACTGTTAGAAATAATTTTTTTTACATCAATTGCCCGGCAATGCAAAACAGACTAAGACAGAAAATTGGTACTGAGAAGTAGGGCCATTGATAATAATAAACACCTGAAATGTGGGGCAACTTTGGAACAGGGTAACTGGTAGAGACTTGGAACAGTTCTGAAGTGAATACTGGAAGAACATACATGCTGTGAATGGAATATTAAGGATGATTCTGGTGAGGGCTCAGAAGAAGGCTAGGAAAAGTATGGAACTTCTTAGAGATTAGTTAAGTGGTTGTGACCAAAATGTTGATAGAAATATGGACAGTAAAGCCATTCTGATAAGTCTCAGATGGAAATGAGGAATAAAGTGTTGCAACCTGGAATAAAGGCTATCCTTCTTATAAAGTAGCATAGAATTTCTCTGCCTTATGTTCATGCCATAGGGCTTTGTGGAAGGTGGAACTTAAGAGTGATGACATAGGATTTCTGGCAGAAGAAATATATAAGCAGCAAAGCATTCACGATGCTATGTGGTTACTTTTGGCTTCTCACAGTGAGATACAGGACGAAAGGGAGGATTTAAAGACAGAATCTATAATTAAAAAGGAAGCAGAACACAATTATTTGGAAAATTTGCAGCCTGGCCATGTGAAAAAAAAAAAAAGAAGAAGAAGAAGAAAAAGCATGTTTAGGAGAAATAAATAAGGGTGTAGCTGAGGTACCAGTTACTAAAGTTATTACTATGAAATAGAAGGGAGCCAGGTGTTCTTCATCAAGACAATGACAGAAAGACTCCAAAGGCATTTCAGAGATTTTTGATACTGCCTCTCCCATCTCAGGTCCAGAGGCCTAGGAGGACAGAATGGTCTAATGGGATAGCCCAGGACACCCTCCACAGCCTAGCTGCCCAATGCCACTTCAGGACTCTATTCCCTGATCCCAGTGCAGCACTACTCAGCTGCTTTGGCTATGGATAAAGTAGCCTCAAATGGGGCTCAATCTACCGTTCCAAAAGGTACAAGTGGTAAACCTTGATGGCACCAAGTTGTGGCTCAAGTGGGCCCAGATGTGGCTCATGCCACTGCTCCAGAGGGTGCAAGTAGTAAGCCTTGGAGGTGTCCATGTGGTGCTAATTCTACTGACATGAAGAATATAAGAACTATGAGACCATGGTGGCTTCCACCTAGATTTCAGAGGCTGTATTGAGAGGCTGGGGGCTCATGCAGAAACTTACCACAAGGACAGAGCCACTATGAGAGTATCTATCAGGGCAATGCCTGATGGAGCTGTAGCAGTGGGGCTGCCACTGGGACCCCAAAACTGTCAAGCCACCAGCCACATGCAGAGACCTCTGAGGAAAGCTATAGACACTGGACTCCAACCCAGGAGACCAGCCATGTGGGCTATACCTAGCAGAGCCATAGGCGTAGGACTGATTGGTGTCTTGGGGACCTATGCCCTGCCCACTCCAGTGTACATAAGATACTGGACGTGGAGTCAAAAGAGATTATTCTCTAGCTTTATGATGTAAAGTCTACCCTACTGGGTTTTGGACTTGCTTGGGGCCTAGTACTCCTTTCTTCTGACTTATTTCTCCCTTTTGGAATGGTAACGTACATCCTATACCTGTCCCACCATTGTATCTTGGAAGTAGATAACTTGTTTTGATTTCACAGGCTCACAGATAAGACTTTGGACTTTGGAGTTGGTGTTGGAATGAGTTAAGACTTTGGGCTATGGGGATGGAATGAATGAATATATTTTTTGTATGTCACAAGGACATGAGTTTTGGGGGTCCAGGGGCAGAATGCTATGGTTTGAATATTTTTTCCCTCTGAAAGTCATGTTGAAACTTAATCCCCAAAGTAACAGTATTAAGAGGTAGGGCCTTTAAGAGGTGAATGGGTCATGAGGGCTTTTCCCTCATAAATAGATTAATCTATTCATAGATTAATGGATTAATGAATTATCACAAGAGTGGGTCTGTTATAAAAGACAGTTTGGCTCTCAGTATGTCCCTCTTACCCTTTGATGCCTTCTACCATATTATGACACAGCATGAGACCTTTGCCAGAAGCCAAGCAGATGCAGTTGTCCAATCTTGGACTTTCCAGCCTCCATAACTGTAAGAAATAAATTTCTTTTATTAAAAAATAAAGCCACACAAAATTAATCTTACTTTTCTTTTTCATTGCTGCCCTTCAAATATGTAAAGAGACCAATTATATTCTAATAACCCCCACCCCATCCCAGGATAAACATTCTATTTCCTTTAAAATTTCTTCATGTATACAGTGGAATTTCCTCACATTTCTACTTTTTTTTTTTTTTTTTTTTGAGACAGAGTCTCACTTTATTGCCCAGGCTAGAGTGAGTGCCGTGGCGTCAGCCTAGCTCACAGCAACCTCAAACTCCTGGGCTCAAGCAATCCTGCTGCCTCAGCCTCCCAAGTAGCTGGGACCACAGGCATGCGCCACCATGCCTGGCTAATTTTTTTTTTCTATATATATTAGTTGGCCAATTAATTTCTTTGTATTTATAGTAGAGATGGGGTCTCGCTCTTGCTCAGGCTGGTCTCGAACTCCTGAGCTCAAAGGATCCGCCCACCTTGGCCTCCCAGAGAGCTAGGATTACAGGCGTGAGCCACCGCGCCCGGCCCACATTTCTACTTTTTATTTTCTGCA
>VSMD01135175.1:0-51413 GCA_008750895.1 Mirza zaza | reverse complement strand
CCCCCCCCCATTTTTCTATTTCTTAATTGCATTTCTCAACCCATTAAAGCAGGAGTTTGTCTGTTTTGTTCCTTGTGCACTACGGCACTGGCACCACCTAGTTCCGAGTCTGGCATCAAGTGGGCTCACCTTAGATGTTTGTTGAATGAAAGACCAAAACATCCCATCCCTCAGGCAGCTGACTTCCGTGAGATAGGATTAGTGGTGGCAGAGTTCCATAGGTATATGCAAGGACCACTGAATTGCCTTGGAATACAAAACTCTGGAATCAGAAGACTTTGAAGTCAGAAGTGACTCTGAATTGGGGGGTGGAGTAATCATGTCACTGTGGGTGTCAGCAGGGCGCAGATCTGCACAGGTTCTGGAGCAATGTCTGGAAGACCGATGAGCTCCAGGAAAGGCTGTAGTTCCTGGATACTTTTGCCATACTCGCCTGCAATGTTGGCCCTGCTGCAGAGCCCGGTTTGAGTATGGCCCATGATAGGTTAGATGCTTCTTAAATAATCCCACCTAGAATGTCTCATTTAATTCTTCATGATGTCCTTGTGAGACAGGTAGGTGAATTCAGCTTAATCTTGCAGACTAAGAAACTGAAACTGAGTGAGACTACACGACTTGCCTAAGGACATGTGACAGCAAGTAGCACATGGCATTTCCACTGCACCCACATGTGAGCGTCTAGATGGTAGGGCCAGTGTCTCTCACCCTGTCTCTTCCCAGACTGCCCCGGACCTTGTCATGGAGCAGACTCCAGTAGACCGCCTGTCCTTCCAGACTTAGTAAGGAGCGGGGCAGAGCCTAGAGCCTCCATGCAGCGGGTGTCTGTCAGGACAGGGGCTCTGCCAGGCTCTGCAGGGTGACCTCGGGCAGGTTTCATCCCCTCGTAAGCCTCAGCCTTCTTATCTGTAAAATGAAGAGCTTGGATAATGGCCTTAAGAACCTTTCCAGCTTTGATGTAGGATTCTGTGATGCGAAAAATAAGAGAGATTGTATTATTGTGGATTGAAAAATAATTATCTTTTATGCTCTATGTGTAACTTTCTATTTCTCAGGCTACCTGTTATGTAGTGTCAACATTGCCTCATATATCAGACAGGGCTGTAATAAGTATGCAATTTGTAGCTGCAATTTCCATTTTATGGCAATCTCTGATTTACACGAGGTGTTTTTAAAGCATGCCACTTACAACGTACACACCTGCCAAGAACCTGCTCTTCCATAATGACTTTCCAGCGAGGTCAGAGAAGGTGCCCAAATTCAGGTAAACAGACAGTCGGCAAGTTTTCAACACTAAAGCCTCCCTCCCTCCTTGGAAGGGATGTTGTGTCGCCCACAGGAGAGGGTGGCACAAAGACCCGGCTGGGAGGATAGGCACTGTGGACCCCTTTCTAGCTCTCAAGCTCTGGCTGGGGGGGGGAGTGGTTCAGAAGCCTGTGTGTACCAGGTGTGGGCTGTCACAGGTTTGTGGCAGGTCAGTTAGCTGAGAGTCAATTCACTGACTGACAGTTCAGGGGGCAGAGGGAGAGGCAGGGTGATGGGCATGCATGTCTAGAAATAAGTAGTAATTTGATAATTTTTGAAATTGTTTATTGGACTTTGAAAAATTGGTTATTTTGCTTGTTGGCTTTCAATGAATTGGTTTTTGGAAACTGGTCTATTTCTGTAGGGTCAGTTCAGTTGGAGGTCTGAAAACTTTGACCTTTTGGTGATGCTTATGCAGATTTTCGGTCCACTTGGTCCATCCCTCTGCAGCAGGCAGAACACCCCTGAGCCAGCTTGACCCCGAGAAAAGAGAGAGCAACGGTAAGACAGGTTGTGCATGATGGACCTAATCCTGGAACACTCCAAGCGAAAAGGATTTTGAGGGATCTTTCTTTTTAGTTCTGGCAGGAATTTAGTGCCCTTTGAAGCAGAGCCAAGCAGACACAAATTTCATGGAAACTTGATCCTCTCGCAAGCCTCCGAAGCCTGTTCATCTAGCCTGCAAACACCGCTGCTCCTGTAGCTGTGCCGCCAGGCTTGCCAGGCAACCTCCCATACCTGCGCACAGCGATAGAAGTACCCAAGGCCAGGAAAGTAAGGGCAGTGAGGATGTCTTTGGATGAAGCGTCTGCTGATCCAGCCTCTCTTGGGCACTCTGAGCCCAGTTAATCAACTTGACGTAGTTGGCTGCCCACCAGGACAAAGACTGGCTGAGAAGAGGGTGGATTTCTGCCCCAGGGATTTGCCGCTTATTCAAAATCCTCCCAAAGGCCAGTCATCTGGCTAGGATTTCCTCTTGAGCCTTGGTCAGTCTGTGCAGCTTATCCATAATGCAGAGTGGCCTGTGCAGCTTGTAGCGAGGTGTGTGGTGCTTAACTACTCCCTGCTGTCGCCCAGGGCCAGCACAGCACCCGGCTTGGCTGACAGGCTCCACAAACATTTACAGAACGATGGCATCCGGAAAGGCGTAAAGCCAGCAGGAGCCTGCCTTTCTCTTCTCTCCTGGCTACCTTGCCACAACGGAGGACTTTCTTGTCCCAGTTACAGGGTGTAGGAAATGACAGAGGGGATTTCTCATTCCTGTGCTGTGGCCCCTTTCCTGGTTGTGGTAGTGCCCACCATGCCCTTGAATACATCGTTCTCTTAGCCAGGAATGGCCCTTGCTCCTCGTCTGTGCGCCTGTCTGAACTTCCCCTTTTTCCATACCCAGCTCAAATGACACCCTTGGTGTAACACCTTCTCAGTCCCACCGTGTCAGATTACTTTGAATTGTAATTGTTTGTGCACATCAGTCTCTTCCTACTCCCATTACACTGTAAAACCTTGAGGGACAGATACTCATCTTTATTCTCTTATTTGTTTACAGACAGTGCAACGTAATGGTTAAGGGCATAAACTATGGATTCAGAGATAGCCTGGGTTTAAATGCTGGCTGTGCAATTGATGGGTTATGTAATTCCCAGAAAGTGATTAAACCTCTTTAAACCCTATTTTTCTTATATGTAAGAATAAATATGATGGTAGTATTCACCTCTTAGAGTTGTTAGAAGAATTCCATACATGTATAATTTATTGGGTATTTACCATATGCCAAGCATTATGCTGATAATAGTAATTACTATGTTTACTTATTTATCCAACAAACATTTATTGCACAAATATTAGTGCCCGACAGTGTCCTAGATGCTGCCTTCAGGATCTAGCAAGATGTTTGGTGTAGAGCTAGGGTTTGGTAAATGTTCATTGAATGAATAAAGATTGAACAAGCCATGGATTTAGTCTCTAAATCTGTGATTCCGTCAGGTAAGCTAGATCATGCTGGGTAACAAACACTTCCCCTCTCAATCTCAGTGGTTTAATTTAACAAAAATGTATTTATTGCTCATCTTCCACGTTCTGTGTGGGATGGCTGGGATGCTCTGTTCCTCGGGGATCAGAGAGCCAGCTTGTCCATAGTGCCACCTCCACAGATGTTTCCACGGTCTCTGTAGCAGAGGGAAGGGAATGGTGTGCACTGCCTCTGAAAGTGACACACATCATCTCTGTTCACATTTTATTGGCTAGAGCAAGTCACATGACCCTGTATAACTTTAAAGAGGAGAGAGAATTGCAATTGCAATTATACTCTGTGCCCAAAAGGAGGAAGACTAAACCAGAATATTTGTGAATATCTGTCATGACTATCAGCTGGAAGCTGGGGACACAATCTTCTGAGTAACGCAGGGGTCATTTTTGGCGCACAAACCGCCCTGTTCAAAATCAGCCTCAGCAGCTCCTCCCAGGCCTTTGGTTTGGAGTTGTTTTCAGACAAGGTCTTTTTTTCCCTTCTCACTTCCCCACTCAATTATATTTTAAGCAGATGGGTGATCCTGTCAGCCTTAAGAAAATAGCAGGAAGAAACAAATTTATGTAAAAGATTCCACATTCTAATTAAATTTCCCTGCCATCACAAGGTTTGGGCTTGGATGCTGATTTGCACTTTAAAAAAATCAAAATAGAAGCCCAAATTCAAGAAAGCTTGCAAAATACTTTCATATTGTTCTCCACGGCTGACATGTAAATGAAAAGAATGCTTTAATTTCCTCCCACAGCCAACACCTTTGTTTTTGTTGCTTGATAGCTTGGAACGGGATTTTGTTTAAAGACAATTAAAAGAGCTTCCAAATGTAGAAACCCAGGGAAGCAGGCCAAGCGGAAGATGTAGATGGGAAGTTAAGTGGGACAAATCTTAATCGAACCGTCATGGGGCTCGGAGGAAACTTGGCCAGCACTGCGACAACTGGACTCAGCCAAACTCCAAAAGACCCACCATGCCGGAGTGCAGCGACACGCCGTCTGCGTAGGAAGCGGCAGAGGCAGGGCACAGAAGGAAATCTGTCGCATGCAACACAGTTCCCAGAGCCGTTCGATTGATTCCTGGGTTAGGAAAACAAAGTGTCATCTTGAGAGTGGCCTTGGAAGTTAGCCCAACCTGACCTCCATCCTAGACACTGCCGCTCACCAACGGTGTGTCCTTTGCTGAGAACCTGAGGCCTCTCGGCTTCTCCGTCCTCACCTGTAAGACGGGCATGCCCTTAAAGTGTCTGCTGCCCAAGGTTGTTGCGAAGGTTGAATCGGGGAGGGTGTCCACTGCTGGGCTCAGTGCCTGGCAGGCGCGGGCTCAGGAAGCGCTGGATGCTGTGGCTGTGAGTCCTGGGTGCTGCCGCGGGCTAGACCGAATCCCTGTCGCTGTACCTCTGTTTTCCTAGCTGAGAAATGGAGTTAGAGTGTATGCCCAAGGTCACTTTCAATTCATACTCCATGAAAAAATTTTTAACATAAAATTTGTCTGAATCTTGGAGCTGTGGTAAGTAGTGTGAAATCAAAGTATCTTCTAATTATGTCATGCTAACAGGTTGAGATTTTCTTGACTTTAGCTGGAATTTAAGGAAAATGGCTTGCAGCTTTCTCTCTAACATTGTACATTTAATATGTCAACAGGAGGCCTGGAGGTATAGGGGAAGGCATGCTGGGCAAAGGTCTCTGGCTGTGTGATCTCAGGGGAAGCTCTTGACCTCTCTGTTCTTGTGCTTGCTCATGTTTTCAGATAAGGACAAAAACCCCTACCTTGGTTCTTCAGAGGGGTGCCTTATGGTCAAATGAGTTTGGGACTCGCGACACCAATGGAGCAAATCCTTAGAGACGAGGCACCTAAGGGGGCATGGAGTCCCGGCGGCTTTGCAGACGCCCGCTGTGCCTTTCCCATCGGAACAAACTCTCAGGGGCCTTTGAGCACAGGGGCAGGAGGGCCGCACCAATTAACTTCTGGAGAAAAATAGCCATTTGAAAATGCCAACGACCTTTTAACACGCCTTTTTCTAGTGGATTTCTCAAAGGAGGAGGTACAGAGGTGTCGGCGAGACCCGCGCGCATTCACTGTAACCTCTGGGCGGAGATGCTGGCTGTCTCACGGCTCGGTGAAGAGAAGAAACTGGGGCGGGGACAAACGGGACAAGGGACGGAAGGGAAGGGATGGTGTGAGTGTGTTTTCCCTCCCCGCGTTCGTCCCTCGGGTCGGGCATTCAGAACCAGCTCTTACATCGGCCGCTTTGAGCTCTGGTCTGGCCTGGACGTCACAGATCCTGTTCTGAGCCGCGACTCCGGGCTGTCTCTGCTTCTCCAGCCACCTGCCAGCGTGTGGCCTTCCGAGCCGGCCTGGGCGTGTGGAACCACGGCCCCGTGGATGAGAGAGGCCGGTGCAGCCCGTGGCTCATGTCCCGAGCTGCTCCACCGCCTGCCCTAACAGGAGGCACTCTGTCCCGGTGCCAGGTGGGACTAAGTTCCCAGCCACACCTGTCCCGCCACCTGGGCCAGCGTGCGACAGACCCGCTGCTCCAGCAGCGCCGCCGGCTCTCCACTGCCCGGCCACTGGTCCTGTCGAGGGAGACGCTCCTTTGGTTTTCGAGGGAGGGTGGTTTGTGAGCCGCCATTGCATGCCATTTTCACAGTCCTCTCAGTCCTGTAGTCGACACTTTTACTGAGATAACTAGGTTTCCACGCGGTGTAAAGTGACACAGTGTCCCCTACGCCCCTCACACAGTTTCTGCCAGGGGCAGCGTCTTTAAAACTATAGCACGGTAGCACAAGGAGGATACCCACTCTCTCCCATTTTTAAGAGAATTTAAAAGAATTTGTGGCCAGGGAGGTTCGAGGCGCAGGATCCCGTCCTCACCGGGTGGGAGCGGCGGGGGAGCGGCTGCGACTGCCATTTTATGATCTTACACGTGGCGGCCCTGGGGCCAGCCTGCCCTGCGTTTTTATGAGCTCGGTTGTCTTACTCTGAGGCGCAGACCGCAGGCAGGCCCCGCTCCGCACGCTGTGTCCGGAGCCGCCACGCCACGCCGCGCTCCTGTCAGGCCGCGGCCGCCAGGCCCGTGGGTTCGGGCGGGACAGGGCCCGGCCTCCCCGGCTCTCGGCTGGCATCGCTGGCTCGCTAGTTCTAGTTAGACATTCCCAGTCCATCTACGGGTTGGTTCAGGTTAGGAGGCACGACCTAAGCCAGGCCCTGAAGAGAAGGCCAGGACTTTTATTAAAATAGCAGGAAGGGAGAAGGGCTCTTCCCGCTGGGGACGCTCAGGACTAGGCTGGAGACCCGGCCGTCTCGCCGCCCCAGCGGAAGAGCCCGCCCAGGACACCGGGCAGCAGAGGAAGGTGGGGCTGACAGATGGACACAGAGAGAGAGAGGTGGACAAACAGTCCCAGAAATGTCATGGATCTCCTGAAGGTCACCCAGCTATTCCTAGTGGTCCTTGAAGGAAATGAAGCCTCACTTTACCCCTCAGCTCTGGTGAGGAATGGCTATTTCCGAGCAAGGAGAGAGATCTGCTGACGTCACACGTTTGATTCTGCAGCGGCTCTGAGGGAGGCTGGGTTAAAGGGGGAAGAGTTTGCAGCCACCTGCAAGCTCGGAATTCGTGGTGAACAGGAGGGCGCTTCCCTCTCTGTGAAGATCTGGAAGAAGTTTACCGACATGATCTCACTTGTTTTCAGCTGCAATGAAGTGAAGTCACCTTGGTGCAGAAGTGGTGTCTAATTTTCTTCTCTTATTTCTATTAGGAAACCAAGTTGCAGTGAAAACCAGGGCCCTGCTACTCCCCTACTCCTATGGCCTATTTAAAAAAATGTACATGAGCTAGTCTGACACCTCTAAGCCCTGTTTGGTGGCCCCGTCTCATCTTCAGGCATTGTACAGAGTGATTCACAGACCTCATCCCTGAGCCATTTGTCAGGAGACAGTGATTTATCAAGATGGAGACAATAATGTGCTAATTGAGCAGCCAGTCCGGGTCTCATCAGCACTGCGTTCCTTGAAGTTGAGCTTTAATCGCATGTGGGAAGAGTCCAAGGCACTCTCTTACCTCCTGTTCCTTCCTCATGAGTCTTCTGGAAGGCTTCAGCACTTGAGAAGGTGGGAGTGGCATTCTCAGGGCCAAAGGCTGGAACTGGGGATTTGAATTAGGTTTGCCTAAAGAAGCTTAAATCTGTCTGCCCATCCATCCATCCATCTGTCCGCCCATCCATCCATCCATCTGTCCGCCCATCCATCCATCCATCTGTCCATCCATCCATCATTCTCAATATTTATTTAAATAGATAATAAGCGAAAGGTAAAGAAATTAAAACAAAGCTTCCTTGTCTATAAAATAGGCATAGTAATATCTACCACTTAGAGTTGTATGAAAATTAAATGAATTATTGCTGAGCATGGTGGCTCATGCCCCCAGCACTTTGGGAGGCCAAGGCAGGAGGATCACTTGAGGCTAGGAGTTTGAGGCCAGCCTGATCAACATAGCAAGACCCCATCTCTAAAAAAATAAATAAATTAATTAGCTGGGAATGGTGTCATGCACCTATAGTCCCAGCTAGGAGGCTGAGATAGGAGGATTTCTTGAGCCCAGGAGTTGGAGGCTGGAATGAGCTATGACTGCACCACTACATTCCAGCCTGGGCAACAGAGGGAGACCCTGTCTAAAAAAAAAAAAAGAAGTATTATATGCACAGTGCCTGGAATGGTGCTTTGTTATAGTAAGTATATGTGTTAGCTATTGTGGTTGATGTGAATCTTGCAGTCCTATTCCTCGACCACCCAATTCCCCTCCCATAACAAGTTCCAGAGATCATCTACATACATAAATATGTGTACACACGCACGTGCACACACACACCCCACCTCTGGGCAGGCTGGCCCTAAATGCAGAGAATTTCTGGTGCCAGCCAGGGTTGGGAACCTTGGCAGTGGGAGGCTGCCCAGGGACCTCCAGGGTGGGAGTCTGAGGGGGGTGGAAGAGGTCAGCTGGAGGGCATCACCCATGCAGGGGACAGGGGACGTGCAGTGGCTTCCTGAATCCTCGCATGAAACCCTAACGAAGCCAGCGTTCAGATGGCGGAGCGGCTGGGAGGGAGGGGACTGCGCAGCAGCCTTGCCGGGGCCAGACCCGCCCTCTGTGAGGGGCTGAGCGAGCGGGCGTGGGCTCGGGGCCTGTCCTCTCCCACCGGGGGCCGGAGCGGCGGGCGAGGGTGGGGTCTCGCCGCGTTCCCGCACAGGCCCACCCAGCCAAGGACTCTAGTGTGCGGGGTCACCCGAGAGGGGCTCCGAGAAGCACTGGCGAGGAAGCGGGAATCGAGGCAGCGAAGGGAAGGCAGCCAAGGCCAGGAGCGTATTCAGCAGGCCAGCCACGCGGCTCATCCGCCTGAGCGTTGCCACCAGGGTCAGACTGGGATTTGCCTCCAGTGCCCTTATGTCACTGAGGGCTGCTCCGGGGGGTGCCACCCCCAGCCGCACCCATGTGTGTAGAGGGAAAGTGCGCACGGGAGGCCCCGCGCACGGGGTGCCCCGCGGGAGGCACCCCGCGTGCGCACGGGAGGCCCGTGGCGTGTCCCGGCACCCCGCCCCAGGGCGGCCGTGCTGCGACGCGGGGTTACAAGTTTAAACTGGCCTGAGTGGGACTGAGCCACGCTGGATCGTTTCAGCCCCAAAGTGACCAGGAGGTGGCGGGACTAGCTGGTGAGGAGGAGGAGGGACGGAGCGCGCGTGCAGGCGGACGGAGAGAGCGGGCGGTTCCCGTCGCCTGTGGGGTGGGACGGTGGCGCAGTCCTGCGCGCTCTCTGGAGTAACTGCCGCCCTGAGTGCTCGCCTCATCTGATCCTTCCTGCCACCGCTGAGGCGGCTAGTCTTCCTTCTCACAGGGGAGCCGGCTGCGCCCTGGGAGGTTAGGTGACTTGTCCAAAGTCACTTGGCTGCGCCGGGGCAGCGTCAGGTCCGCAGTCTAGGGTTGCCTCTGGAGCCCGGGCTCTTAACTGCTGCAGCAGGGACTCCTGGCTGCCTGTCAAATGACCCTTTCCTCCTTCCTTAGTACCAAAACTTTGGTTCTCTTTGGGGTGCCGATGTGCCTAGTTGCACCACCACATTCCCTAGCCTCCTGCAGCGAGGAGTGGCCAACGAGAAATATGCAGACAGGTGGGACTTGTAAGAAATCCCCTTAAGAAGCAAATGAATGGATGGTTGATGCCTTTTGTGCCCTTCACTCCTTTTCCTTTTGGTTTTTCCCTGGAACACAGATGTGATGTCAAGGGCTCTAGCAGCCATTTCAGACCACGAGATAACTTTGAGAATGGATACCATGTACAAAAGACTGGGGAGAAGAAAGTTGGCAGGGGTCTGGATCTCTGATGACTTTGCCCTAGACTGACCAACTCTTCAGCCTCTACAAAGCCAGTGTTATTTCTGGTCTCTGTTGCTAGCAGATGAAGTCCAATTTTAATGAATTTACAATCACTGAGCTACCGAATTTTCCAAGGAGTATCGGAGACATTCAGTGCCTGCAGGAAATATTTACTGAGGAACTTCTATGGAAGCCCCCAAACATCAATGCAAGGCACTGGAGAGAGGCCCTAGAGTAGCTCTGCTTCTCTCTCCCTGGGACCAGCACAGTGACCCCAGGCCAGAGTCATCTTCCCTCCTCTAAACCAGCAACGCCCTCACTGCCTTCACAGCGACTCTGACAATGAACCCCACCTTACCTGGCCATGTCTCATGTTTCGCTGCTCAAATTTTTAAAGGCTGAAAATTACATTTTTTATCTTTAAAAAAATTGTTATATAATAGTTGTGCATATTTTGGGAGTAGATGTGAAATTTTAAAGCCTATTTATAATGTGTAATGATCAAATCAGGGTAATTGGAGTATCCATCACCTCAAACATTTATCTAGGGCTAAAATTCCTCAAGGACAAGATCACGTCTTATAAATTGTGTGCTCTAATTTGTATACGTCAGGGACTCTGAGCTAGACCCAGAAATTGTATTGCCACACAGATCTGGAGATTTCCTGGAGGAAGTGGTGAACAGGCCCTTGGGACTGCTGGTGAGACCCCCAGGACACGTGGAGACTCCTGAACCAGGAAGAGGGTCAAAAGCTCTGGTGGGAGCCCCCTAAATGAGGAAACTCGCCACCAGTGAGAGAAACAAGCCACGGGGAGAATTTTTGACTGTAAGAAATATTTTTGAGTAACCCAAGATGGTGGCATTCACACATGACGCCCTCCGTTCCTTCTCAGTGTGAATTAGGGTCCAAAAGTTTTGAGCAAGAGGTTGCTGTGTAGGTCAGAACTCCATGAGCTGTGAGTGTGATATTCACAAATCCTATGTGTTCATTTCATTGACAAATTCTTACCTGAAACCATACAGCAAAAGGGATTCTGGAAAATGTAGCTCCCAGCCTTGGAAGGTAGCATTGTGGTGCCTAGTTGACCACAGGCAAGCCAGCCCAGGATGCAGATGTTCCAGGCTGCCTGTGTTTTGATACCTTCTGCTGCCTTTGATAGAAAGATTTTCCCCTATGATTTTCTGAGAGTTTTATAGTTTCAGGCCCAATGTTTAAGTCTTTGATCTATTTTTAACCTAGAACTTTTTACTCAACCAAGAGTAAATGTGAAGAATAAAGGTAAAGATGAATTGAGATATTTTCAAACAAACTTATCAAGATCATCATGACATTGGATATACCACCAAAAGCACAGACAACAAAGGAAAAAAATAGATGAATTGGAACATCAAAATGCAACACTTTTGTGCATCAAAGGTTACAGTCAATGGAGTCAAAAGGCAACCTATAGAATGGGAGAAGATATTTGATGATTATATATGTGATGAGGGGTTAATTTCCAAAATATATAAAGAACTACTATAACTCAATAACAACAAAAATAGCCTGATTTAAAAGTGGGCAAAGAACTTGAATAGACATTTCTATAAGGAAGGTATATAAATGGCCAAAAAGTGTAATGAAAGGTGTTCGACATCACCAATCATTAGAAAAGTGCAAACCAAAATCACGGTCAGATATTATCACACACCCATTATGATGGCTACTATCAAAAAAATAGGAAATAACAAGTATTGGGGAGGATGTCTAGAAATTGAAATCTTGTCCATTGCTAGTGGGAATGTAAAATGGTGCATCCAGTTAGGAAAACAGAATAGATGCTCCCAATAAGTAAAAGAAGAAACACCATATAGTTCAGCTATTCCACTGCTGGGCATATATCCCAGATTCCAAGGATTCACAAATAGTGCCAACCACATTCAGGTCCACAAGACTAACCATGCCTTGAAAAAGCTGGATGTGACATGGTGAATCCTCCTTAGGTGTGGCAAGTAGATTTAGGGTACCAGGGACATGCAGGGGGTTGACTCTGGAGTGAAGTAGGGGAGGTGTGAGTGGAAGAGTGAAAGCAGCACTCTTCCACCTGCTCAGTGGCCATCGTCACCTAGCCAGGCTGCGAGCCTCCGTGAGGGGCAGCGGGCAGCTCCGAGATGCCTCCTCTCTGGCCCCATCAACATGGACCTGCCTATAGGAGGTGATCGTGGATATCCAGCTGAGTTTGGTCCTCCTATTAGTAGTGGGGGTGACTTTATTTGTACCGGCTTCTGTGGTCATGATGAATGGGGTCACTGGGCTGACTTCTGTATGTTTCAGACAAAACAACAATAAAAGACAAAAAAACCCCAAACAAACAAAACCTCCCCCAGCTATTGACACAGGCAGTCTTGCTGCCAGGCAGATCTGCAGTCAGAATACTTGAGAAATTAGATTTGGAAACAGCTTGAAAGAACCTTTGGTCTATTTCAGAAGAGCAAGTACAGGTTTATCTCTGGGGTCAGTTTTAATTCTTTGACCAGCTAATTTTAAGTGGCTGCATCTTGAAAAAAGACATTTTGGGACTCTTGTTGATTGTATTCAGTGACTAATCTAAAAGTTAGATTAGTCACTGAATACAACTGCAACTTTTGGCTCATTAGAAGGATTTTTAAAGGCAGAATAAAATGAGAAAAAACTTAAGAGTCTAACCCTAAGTTCCCCAGAAATCAGTGCCTGAGACAGAGGCTTGTGTGTTAGGATTGTTTGGGTCTGTGGTCCCAGGGAGCAGCAGTACAGGATAGGGGATGGCCAGGAATGGAGGGAAAGCTAATGCAACGTGCGTTGTTGAGTTGGCCATCACTGTGCACAGCGGGTGGTTTATTCTGCTTGGGCTTTTTGAAGAGCTTTATGTAACAAAAACTGTCTGCCAAAAGCACCAAAGAGAAAGACTTTCATCCATTTGCTCCAGGTCCCATTGGTCAAGGATAATTCACTTTTATTTCCAGGTCATGCATGCTGAGCACAGAGTAGACTCGAGTGGCTGCCTCGGGGCAGGAAGTGAGAGGTACCCAGTGCAGACCCAGGGTGAGACACATGGTCTCATCGCACCCACACAGAGATGATCAACGCCTAGGTGGAACCACTTTCTCAGCAGTGACTGGAGGTAGAGGTGGGTTGAGAGAATTTTAAAGAGGGGCACAGGAAGTACCCCAAACATGGACCAAACAATAAGGACATATTGACTATGTTCTGGGTGTTGGGTCCAGGGATGATAGGTAGAACAGTGACATGATAAAGCCCTTATTATTCCCCAAAGAGCCATACTTTTTCTAATATAAAACTATCTAGGTATATGGAAAATTCTTTATTATAAAATTTAAGCTACATTGGCCTCTGAGAGAGTTATATATTGAAATTTAAATCCATATTGAGATATAAATGATAGATAAATATATTTTCCCCACATCAGGTTTTGATAAGGTGAGGAAAACATACACGAGAATCCTGGGGGTCTGATGTAGTTGTGAATCAGATGTTCCAATCCTCATTTATTTTTCTCACTATCAGCCTTGCGTTGCCTGGTGCCTATAGTCTTGGGAGAAGGTCTCCTGTAGCCCCCAGGATAGGTTTTTTTTTCCCTAGTCATTCTCCCTTGGCTTTTGCCATAAGGAGTTCAATGTGAGGAGAGAACTCAGCAAATATTTAAGTAAATATCTATGGAATGACATAAATGAATACAGAGATAAATATAGAACATTTTCTTATTCTACTCCTGGACTAGATGTACAACCAAACAAACCAGAATAGATTTTGCATAGATTAAATTTCACCTTCCTGACCTCCCCAAGCAAGTGCTTCTCTGTTTTTTTCCAGACCACCATGTATATCAGCTGCTATAGCTCTTATTCTCTTTTAGTTATTTAAAGCTTTCTGGAATGTCAGCTCCTCAAGGGCAGGGACCATTTCTTACTAAGCTTTCTGTTGTCAGTGCTGCACAAAGTCTCTGGTGCCTGGAAATGTTTAATCAATTAGAATATGATGTAGACAATACAAACCATGACATCTTCAATAATGCAGTTAAAATGAAGAAAACCATTTGTAAAATAAAATGACTAAAAAGCACACCCTGGGAATACACTCCCAGTTGAGTGATTGTGGGTAAGTCACTAAATTTCTTTGTGTCTCAGTTTCTCCAGGTGAAAAATGAGAGACCAATCAGGGTTAGAAGATATATGATGTGCATGCTGCCATTCTGCTTTCTGTGCCTTGGTCGACAATTCTAATGGATCATGGCATTTTTTTCACACTGAGTCCAGACATGGGCTTAGTATTCTCAATTCACTCTAGTCAGCCTCTACTAATTCATCAGAAAGATTTTAAAAGCATAAATCAAATTATATCTTTCTCCTGTTTAAAACCCTCTAAAGGACTTCTGATTCCATTCTGATGGCAAACTAAGGTCATGTAAAAAATCTCCAGCTATATATCTTTAGACATTCTAGCCAAACTGCAACAACAGAGTCACAGTGCATGGTCGATCCTGTGGGGAAAAAAGGAAAATCCCCAAGTGCCAGAAACAGAAATTAAACTGAAAAGCACAGGGAAAACTATGTGAGCTCATGGCGTGGTGACCCTGGGAGGAGGAAGGTGAATGAGTGATTGAGTGTATTATTATACCTGGAAATTACGTTTTTAGTCAAATTAAAGGGTAGAAGATGCAGTCTTGGGTCTGAATGAGGCAGTAAGTTGGACCTGAAAACTCTGCATGACCCAGGATGCTCGAAGAATTGATCTATAGAGATAAGGTGCAAGAGAAAAAAAAATCCAGCTATTAACATGAAGAGACAGGGAAATGTATCTTTGCTTTGGCTCTGAGGGAAAAAATTAATTACTTATGAGAAATTAATATCTCTATTCTGTGCTTTATCAAAAACTAGGCTTCAAATATATTCTTTCCAGATATACTCTCCCTGAACCCCAAACAGCAGAATTAATATACAAATTGCACCTAAATTAATATTCCTTGGATTCCTGGCAAAAGAAAATACACAACTTTTGTGGAGGAACATTCCTATTACTCTTTTGCCACAGGAGATGTACAGATTAAGCACAATTGAAGATGAATCCACAATCCAAACTTACAAAACAAATGATGAAACAAAACAACAATAGAGATCCAACAGACAAAACAATATTAAATAATTTAATATTTGTAAGTGCCCGGGACACAGTAAGTGCTGCATAAAGTTTTTTGTTGTCCTTGTTTGTTTTTTAGAGAGACAGGGTCTTGCTGTCACCCAGGCTGGAGTTCACTGGTGTAATTATAGCTCACTGCAGTCTTGAACTCCTGGGTTCAAGTGATCCTCCCATCTCAGCTTCCTGAGTAGCTGGTACTACTGTGCCCTGCTAATTATTTTTATTTTTTGTACGGCTGGGGTCTTGCTATGTTGCCCAGGCTGGTCTTGAACTCTTGGTCTCAAGCAATCCTCCTACCTTGGCCTTCCAAAGTGCTGGGATTACAGCATGAGCCACTGCTCCCAGTCCTATATAAGGTTTGATTGATAAATAGATAAATACACAGAATTAAAATACCAAGAACTTAGCTTAACAGAGAAATTCATAATATACTATAAAGTATATATACTTAAAATGATTAAAGATATAAAAGTAGCAATAACATATAAAAAGACACTATAAGAGAACAGCCAGACTTGAAGAATCACATAGAACTTTCAGAAAAGTAGTCTGTGAAACAAAAAGCTCAATAAATATTGAGTAGATTAAATATTAATGAAAAATTTGAGTGGCTTAAATATTGATGAAAAAATCGAGTGCATCACAGAAATATTAAGGTGTAGTAATATGAAAAAAAAGATTAAGAGACATGAAGGATAGAATTAGGAGGTATAGTGGGTATTTCAGGAGAAGAGAATATATAATGAAAAAGAGGCAATATTCAAGGACTACAGTCTAATAATTTTTTAGTATTAATAACAGACATGATTGAAGAAGTACATACACTCATGAGCAAGATAACCATAATGAATACACAGTGTAATGAAATTGCAGAACAAAACCAAAAAAAGTTTGAAACAGCCAAACAGCTGATAAGAAATGCCATTTGATCCAGCAGTCCCACTCCGGGGTATCTACACAAAGCAAATGACGCCATTTTATCAAGAACACACCAGCACTCAAATGTTTATTACAAGCAAAATTCACAATTGCAAAGATGTGGAATCAACCCAGGTGCCCATCAATTCATCAGTGGATTAACACAATGTGGTATATGTATATTATGGAGTACTACTCAGCCATGAAAAGAATGAATTAATGCCTTTTGTAGCAATTTGGAAGGAACTGGAGACCATTGTCCTAAGCGAAGTATCTCAAGAATGGAAAAACAAACACCACACGTACTCTATTATAAATTGGAACTAACCAATGGGCACACAAGTGCACAGAAGAAAGTAAAAGTCAATGGAAGTAAAGCAGGGGAGGGGGAGGAGGGAAAGAGTAAAAACTCATCTAATGGGTACAATGAACACATTTGGGGGACAAGCACATTTATAGCCCTGACTCAAGCCATGTATCAACAACATCTGTATCCCCTTAATATTTGGAAATTTAAAAAAATGACAAATTACTTATAGACTTATAGTAGGTTTCACAACAGCAAGAATAGAGACCAGAAGACATTGAAACAATATATTTTTAATAGGGAAAATGTCAACCTAGAATTCTTTTTAAAAATAAAAATTTAATTGTGGTAAAATACACATAACATAAAATTTACCATATGGCCACTTTCAAGTGTATAGTTCAGTGATGTAAGTATATTTACATTGTTATGCAATGTAAATTTCCAGAACTTTTTCATCTTGCAAAGCTGAAACCCTATTCCTATTAAACAATTTTCCATTTCCGCATCCCTCCAGCCCCCAGAAACCACTATTATACTTTCTGCTCCTTTGAATTACGCTACTCTACCTACCTGACATAAGTGGAATCATACAGTGTTTGGCTTTTTGTGACTGGCTTGTTTCATTTAGCACAGTGTCCGCAAGGTCCATTCATGTTGAGCATGTGTCACAATTTTATTTCTTTTTAAGGCTGAAGAATATTTCATTGTATGTGCATGCCACAATTTATTTATCCATTCATCCACTGATGGACATTTGGGCTGCTTGTAACTCTTGGCTATTGTGAATAATGCTGCTACGGACATGGACTTATGAATATCTCTTTGAGAACCTGCTTTTAGTTTTTTTGGCTATATACCCAGAAGTGGAATTGCTGAATCATATGGTAATTTTGTTTTTAACAAAATTATAATGGGTGTGTGATAATATCACACTGTGATTTTGATTTGCACTTTTCTAATGATTAGTGATATTGAACACCTTTCATTTTGCTTTTTGGCCATTTATATGCCTCCTTTGTAGAAACATCTATTCAAGTTCTTTGCCCATTTTGAAATCAGGCTATTTTTGTTGTTATTGAGTTGTAGTAGTTTTTTATATATTCTGGATATTAGCCCGTCATCACATATATAATTTGTAAATATATTCTCTGATTCTATAGGTTGCCTTTTGACTCCATTGATTGTATCCTTTGATGCACAGAAGTGTTTCATTTTGATATAGCCTTATTTATCTATGTTTTTTCTTTTGTTTCCTATACTTTTGGTGTTATAGCCAAGAAATTATTGCCAAATTCAATGTCATGAATATTTTCCCCAATGTTTTATTCTGAGAGTTTTATAGTTTTAGGTCCTATGTTTAGGTCATTGATCCATTTTTGACCTAGACCTTTTTACTCAACCAAGAGTAAGCATGAGGAATAACAGAAAAGGTGAAATTGAGGTGTTTTCAAACAAACTTATCAAGACCATCACTGAAAATTATTATTGAAGTGTAACCTCAGGAACAAAGGAATACAACTTTGAAGGAAGGAGCATAATAAAAGAAACATTGGTTAACAAAAATATTGGCAAAAATATAGGTAAATCTAAACAAAATTAGGTAAAAACAAGAACAACAACAGAAACTAATTGTGGGAGTATAAAAACAAAGTGTATATAAAATGCCAGATGACAATACATGTCAGAAGGGAGAGGTTGGTGATTGTGTTAACATGTTCTAAAATTCTGGTATCATATGGAGGAAGGCACATACATGCTAAAAGTTTAATGTAAACACCAAAATAATAGAAATAGAGTGACAATAGGATCCAAATAGAGTACTAATTTTCAAATTAGCACGGCGAAGAAAAGGTAAGAAGAAAACTGAGCCACTTCCATTGAAAGTATTCAGACACAAAACAATAAGGAACAATTGTGGTAAATATTATGACAACCACAAAATAAGATAGTATCTATCAATTGAAATATTTTGTTAATCATAATAATGGTAAATAAACTTTTATCAGTTAAGACAGACAGATATTCACACATTAAAATCGAAAATGCGTAAAATCAGACCAAAATTACCAAAAGTAAAGGGCATGTACATATTGGCATATTCATATAATAGACAAATATCAACCAAAAGTGAGCAATGTAACAATATTCATATCAGACTAAATATATCTGGCTGTAATATAAAAAGAATTGTTAAAGATAAAGAGCTTTATGATATGAATAAAGGAATATTTTTCTTGCATATACCTTACACTTGCATAAACCTC
Organism: Mirza zaza; assembly: GCA_008750895.1. Lineage (NCBI taxonomy): Eukaryota > Metazoa > Chordata > Mammalia > Primates > Cheirogaleidae > Mirza > Mirza zaza. The sequence goes on along the minus strand of VSMD01135175.1, from coordinate 33,064 downwards.
ATGATATAGCCTCAAGGACAAAGCCAAAACAAAACAATATAGAATTATAAGAAAAAATGGACAAATCCACATTAAATATAAATATTTTAATGCACTTTTATCATTAATTTATTAGTTTTTCAGATTAAAAAATTAAGACTTGAAAGATTTGAACAACATAATTAGCTTAATTTACTATAATAATTACTGAATATAATAGGCATATGATAGACTTTGGACATTTTTTCAGCAGTTAGAAAACCCATTCTTTTCAAATACACATGAAACATCAAAAGTTGACCAAGTACTAGGTCACAATACAAGTCTCAAAATATACCAAACAACCAGTGTTATACAAATCACATTAGCTGGCGACAATGCAAAAGAATTATCAACCAATAATGAAACAATAGCCGTTGCTCCTTTTACATTTAGAATTTTTTAAGAAGCACATTTAAAAATAATTCACGGGTCAAAAAATATCAAGATAGAAACCAGAAAATATTTAGTACTAAACAACAATAAAAAAATGCGCATGAAAATTGGTGGGATTGGGCTAAAGCAATACTTACAAATTTATAGCTTTAAATACATATACTGGGGGAAGAAAGATAAAATTAGTGAGCATTTCACACCATTATATTGACAAAAATGTGAAACTTAAAATTTTAAATACAATATAGGACTTGAAATAATGGAAATTTTCATAATGGAGGTGACAGGAGTGTAAATTGATACTATACTTCAGAGAACAACTTGACAATATCTGGTAGACACAGCAGTTCCACTACAAGGTATATACATACCCTAGAGTAACTCATGCTAGGTACAAAAATTTTACAAAAATGTTCATAGCAGCATTGTTGATTATTGCAAAAAACTGGAACCCAACATAAATGTTTACCAATGACAGTGGAAAAATAAATTGCATATATTAAAATAATAAATGAGATGAACCAATACTATATGCCAGTTAAATGAACAAGCCATAACTAAATTTGTTCAGTTGAATCTCAACCATTTAATGTTGAGCAACGAAAGAAAAAGAAAAAAAAATCAAGTTTTAGAAGGATATGTACAGCATGATTTTATTTTTTTGTTTTTACTTTAAAAAATATATAGACTTTATTTTTAGAGCAGTTTAGGTTCATAGCAGTATTATAGCACTATCTGCTATAAATCTGAATTATATTTATTTCCTAAGACATCAAGATAGAAGGGAGACATGAATATTTCAGATTACTTATGTCAAAGTAAGATTAATATTAGAATGTATAATATTTTGTTAGAGTTACTAAGAGATGTCAAAATTATTTTTAGAACAGTGTTTTCAAAAACATATTGTATATTATCTTTCCAGTTTTCTTCTTATAAGGCAGATACTGAAGTTGCATCAATCTTTACTGTGGAAAGGAAGAATACTGCCAGGTCTTCCTCTGAGTGAATTTTATATTTTTACGTGTTTTCATATTGTTAGTGTCTTTTAGTTTCAACTTGAAGAACTCCCTTTAGCATTTCGTGCAAATCAGGTCTAATGGTGATGAATTCCCACAGCTTTTTGCCTGGGAAAGTCTTTTTATTTTTTAATTTAACTTAATTTTTAAAAATTTCAGCATATTATGGGGGTGAAAATGTTTAGGGTACATATATTGCTTTTACCCCGCCCAAGTCAGAGCTACAAGCATGTCCATCCCCTAGACAGTGCGCACCACACCCATTAGGTGTGAATATTCCCATCCTCTTCTCCCTCTCCCACCTGCCCCACGCCTGATAAATGTTATTACCATATGTGCACATAAGTGTTGATCAATTAATACCAATTTGATGGTGAGAACATGTGGTGCTTATTTTTCCATTCTTGTGATACTTCATTTAGTAGAATGGGCTCCCGTTCCATTCAGAATGATACAAGAGGTGCTAGATCACCATTGTTTTTTGTGGCTGAGTAGCACTCCATGGTATACATATACCACATTTTATTAATCCACTCATGTATTGATGGGAACCTGGTTTGTTTCCACATTTTTGCAATTGTGAATTGTGCTGCTATAAACATTCTAGTGCAGATGTCTTTTTAATAGAATGACTTTTTTTCTTTTGGGTGGATGTATAGTGATGGGATTGCTGGATCAAATGGTAGTTCTACTTTTAGCTTCTTGAGGTATCTCCGTATTACTTTCCACAGAGGTTGCACTAGTTAGCAGTCCCACCAGCAGTGTATGAATGTTCCTCTCTCTCTGCATCCACTCCAATGTTTGTTGTTTTGGAACTTTTTGATAAAAGCCATTCTTACTCGGAGTTAAGTGATATCTCACTGTGGTTTTGATTTGCATTTCACTGATGATTACAGATATTCAGCATTTTTTCAAATGTTTGTTGGCCATTAGTCTGTCTTTTGAAAAGTTTCTGTTCATTTCCTTTGCCCACTTTTTAATGGGGTTGTTTGATTTTTTCTTGCTGACTTTCCTGAGTTCTATATGGATTCTAGTTCTCAGCCCTTTATAGAATGCATAGCATGTGAATATATTCTCCCATTCTGTACCTTCTCTGTTTGCTCTGATGATAGGTTCCTTGGCTGTTGGAAGCTTTTTTTTTTTTTTTTTTTGAGATAGAGTCTCACTCTGTTGCCCAGGCTAGAGTGCTGTGGCATCTGCCTAGTTCACAGCAACCTCAAACTCCTGGGCTTGAGCAATCCTTCTACCTCAGCCTCCCAAGTAGCTGGGACTACAAGCATGTGCCACGATGCCTGGCTAATTTTTTCTACAAATTTTTAGTTGTTCTGCTAATTTCTTTCTAGTTTTAGTAGAGACGGGGTCTCGCTCTTGCTCAGGCTGCTCTTGAACTCCTGACCTCGAGCAATCCTCCTGCCTCAGCCTCCCAGAGTGTTAGGATTACAGGTGTAAGCCGCCGTGCCTGGCCTGCAGAAGCTTTTTAATTTGATCAGACCCCACTTATTTATTTTGTTGTTGCTGTGATTGCCTTTGGGGTCTTCTTCATAAATTCTTTCCCTAGGCCAATGTGTGTAAGAATTTTTCCAACATTATCTTCTAGAATTCTTATGGTTACATGCCTTAGGTTTAAGTTTATTATCCATTTGAGTTGATTTTTGTGAGGTGAAAGGTGTAGATCCGGTTTCAGCCTTCTACATGTAGCTATCTAATTTCCCCAGCACCATTTATTGAATAGGATTCTTTTTCCCAGTGTGGGTTTTTGTCGGCTTTGTCAAAGATTAGATGGCTCTATGAGGATGGTGTTATATATGGGTTCTCAGTTCTGTTCCATTGGTCTATGTCTCTGTTCTTGTACCAGTGATATGCTGTTTTAGTACTATAGCCTTGTAGTATAGCTTGAAGTCTGGTAAATTGAGGCCTCCCATTTTGTTCTTTTTGCTTAAGGTTGCTTTGTTATACAGGTTCTTTTCTGGTTCTATATGAAGCATAGAATTATTTTTTCTAGATCTGTGAAAAATGATGTTGGTATTTTAATAGGGATTGCATTGAATCTGTAGATCACTTTCAGTAGTATAGACATTTTAACAATGTTGATTCTGCTGATCCATGAGCATGGAATGGTTTTCCACCTGTTTGCATCCTCTACTATTTCCTTCTTCAGTATTTCATAGTTCTTCATGTAGAGGTCTTTCACCTCCTTAGTTGAATATATTCCTTTATATTTTATTTTCTTTGTTGCTATTGGGAAGGGTATTGACTCTTTGATTTGGTTTTCAGTTTTACTGTTGTTGGTATATATGAATGCTACTGATTTGTGTACATTGATTTTGTAACCTGAGAATTTGCTGAATTTGTTTTTCAATTCCAGTAGTCTCATGGCAGAATCTTTGGAGTTTTCTAGATATAAGAACATATTGTCAGCAAAGAGCTATAGTTGTTTGACCTCTTCTGCCTCCATTTGGATGCCCTTGATTTCCTTCTCTTGTCTGACTGCTCTGGCTACGACTTACAGCACTACATTGAAGAGAAGGGGTGATAGAGGGTGACCTTGTGTGGTTCCAGTTCTAAGTGGGAATGCTTTCAATTTTTCCTCGTTCAGTATGATATTGCCTGTGTGTTTGTTGTGTATGGCTTTTACCATTTAGAGGTAAGTCTTGTCTACACCTATTTTGTTAAGTGTTATTATAAAAGGGTGCTGAATTTTGTTGAATGCCTTTTCTGCATCTATTGAGAGGATCATATGGTCTTCATTTTTACTTCTATTTATGTGGTGAATTACATTTATGGTTTTGTATATGTTGAAACATCCCTGCATCCCTGGGATGAAGCCCACTTGGTTGTGATGGATTATTTTTTTGATAAGCACCTGAATTCAGTTTATTAAGTTTATTAGGATTTTGTTGAGAATTTTTGCATCTATATTCATGAGGGATATTGGTCTGTAGTTTCATTTTTTTGTTGAGTCCTTTCCTGGCTTTGTTATCAGGGTGATATTGGCTCTGTAAAGCATGTTGGGAAGGATTCCTTCCTTCTCAATGCTGTGCAGTAATTTCTGCAGTGTAGGCACCAGTTCTTCTGTGTAGCTCTCATTTGGGTGTGAAACCACCTGGTCTGGGACTTTTATTTTTAGGAAGGTTTTTTATTGCTGCTTTAATTTTGGTCCTTGATATTGGTCTGTTCAGGAATTCTATATCTTCCTGGTTGAGCCTAGGGAGGCTGCGTGTTTCTAAGAATTTGTTCATTTCCCCCATGTTTTCAAGCTTATGTGCATAGAAGTTTTTATAGTATTCATAGATGATATTTTGTATTTCTGTGGTATCAATTTTTCCTTTTTTATTTCTGATGGAGCTTATTAGAGTCCTATCTTTTCTGCTTCTGGTTAATCTAGCAAGAGGCATGTCAATTTTGTTAATTTTTTCAAAGAACTAACTTTTTATTTTATTAATCCTCTGTATAGTTTTAGTTGTGCTCTGATCTTTGTTATTTCTTTTCTTCTGCTGGGTTTGGAGTTGTTTTGCTCATACTTTTCCAGTTCTTTGAGATGATTCATTAGGTTGTTGATTTTTGATCTTTCTGTCTTTTGGATGTAGACATTTATGGATATAAATTTTCCTCTCAGGATTGCTTTAGCTGTGTCCCACAGATTTTGATAACTTGTGTCTCCTTTATCATTTAGTGCAAAGAATGTTTTGATTTCCATCTTAATTTTCTTCTTAACCCAATAATCATTCAGCAGAAGGTTGTTTAGTTTCCATGATTTTGTGTAGAGATGAGTGTTTCTGTTGGGGGTTGATTATTAATTTTATTCCACTGTGGTCTGAGAAGATGCATGGTATAATTTCTATTTTTTAAAATTTGTTGAGACATATTTTGTGCCTAGGATGTGGTCAATCTTACAGAATGTCCCATGAGCTGATGAGAAAAATGAATGTTCAGTGGTTTTGGGGTAGAATGTTCTGTAAATGTCAGTCAGGCCCATTTGTTTCAGAGTTATGTTTAAGTTCATTGTTTCTTTATTTTGTGTTTGGAGGATCTGTCCTGTTCTGTCTCAGGGATGTTGAAGTCTCCAGCTATTATGATGCTCCTGCTTATCATTTTGTTTAGATTAAGTAGGATTTGTCTTATGAATCTGGGTGCACCTGAGTTAGCTACATCAGTATTTAGAATTGTTATGTCTTCTTGTTGAATTGTACTCTTCACCATTTTATAATGACCATATTTGTCTTTCATTCTTTTTTATTGATTTGAAGGACTAAGTTATCTGATATCAGATCTGTTATGCCAGCTTTCTTTTGGTTTCCATTTGCATGGAATACTATTTTCCATCCCTTCGTCTTGAGTCTAAATTCATCCTTGTGGGTTAGATGTGTTTCCTGAAACAGCAGATTCTTGGCTTGTGTATATTTATACATTTGGTCAGCCTGTGTCTCTTTAATGGGCAATTCAAGGCATTCATATTTAGTGAAAGAATTGATAAGTGGGGCAGATTTCTGTTCATCCTGTTGAGGTAAACTTTGTTGCTTTGTTTTGTCTCTTCAGCCATTGTGGTATCTGGCCTTTGTCCTTTAGCTTTTGGACGACTTTACACTGGTTAGTGTCTATTGTGCTGATCTGTGTGTAACATTGTTCTGAGTACTTTCTGGAGGCCAGGTCTTGTCTTGGTGAATTCCCTCAATGTTTGCTTGTCTGAGAAGATTTTCATCTCTCCTTCACATAATAAACTGAGTTTTACAGGATACAAAATTCTAGGCTGGGCATTATTCTGTTTGAGAAACAGAGAATGGGGCCTCAGTCTCTTCTGGCTTGTAAGGTCTCAGTTGAGATGTCTGCAGTTAGTATGATGGGTTTTCCTTTGTAGGTTACCTTCTGCTTTTGCCTTACAGATAGTAAGAGGACCTATTTCATGTTTATTTTGGCTAGTCTGATGACTGTGTGTTGTGGTGTCTTGCTGTTTGCCATGAATCTCCCAGGAGTCCTTTGTGTGTCTTGTACCTGGATATCTAGATTTCTAGAAAGTCCAGGGAAATTTTCCTCCATTATCCCCTCAAATATATTATCCAATCCTTTGTATTTTCTTCTTCACCCACATGGATTCCTATGATTCTTATGTTAGACCTCTTCACATAATCCCACACACATTTGTAGGCTTTGCTCTTTTCTCTTATTTCTCTGCTCTATCTCTGTGACTGACTTGTTTAATTGAAAGGTGTTGTTTTCAATCCCTGAGATTCTTTCTTCTGCTCAATCCAGTCTGCTTCTGAGGTTTTCCAATGAGTTTTGTAATCGCTTGAATAAATATTTTATTTCCAGAAATTCTGTTTTCTATTTGATTTTTCTTTAATATTTCAATTTATTTAGTGAACTTTTCATTCATTTCCTGGTTTTTTTGTGTGTGGTTTCTTTGTGTTGGGTATCCATTTTATCTTGCATTTCATTGAGTTTTCTTACAATCTGTGTTTGAAATTCTTCATCTGTCATTTCAGCATTCTGATTTTGGTTGGTTTCCATTGCTAGAGAGCTATATTCTTTTTTGGGAGTGTCCTTTCTGTTTGATTCTTCATATTTCTGGTGTTCTTTCACTGATTCCTTCTCATTTGGAGCAACTGTTGCTTCTTATCTTTGGATTTTCATTTAGATGACATGCCCAGTTTATTCTTTCAGCCAGTAGGTGGTACTTGTGGGTGAGAATTGACTACACTCTATATGATGAGTCAGTAAATGCATAAAAGTGCATGCAAATTGACCTCCCTGCCAGTAGGTTGTGGTTGCCAGGAGGAGCAAGCTGCAATGTTGTTTTGGGGTCCTGTGACCAGCTCCAGTTTCTCTGGAGAAGCACTCTAGTGCCTCAGGTGGTGGGTGGGGCCCTGGAACTTCCAGGTGTGTCTTTATTCTCCACCTCAGCAGGGGCAGATGAGGAGTGAGGCTGGCCAGGACTGGGTTCAGTGAGCCTGTCCTCAAGCTCCACAAATGCTTTTAGCAGAGGTCAAAGTCTGTTCCCTGCCTCTGGGAAAAGTTGCCAGAAAGGTTCTGAAGTGGCCCCACTCAACCAGAAAGTCTGTGTGTGGAGATGGGGTTGTTTTAGACCCACAGTGTAGCAGTCTGGAGCAGGCCCTGCTTCTTTCCACCTTCCCCTATTCTGTGGTTTCTCCCTGGCCTCTGCCTACAGGGAGGACCTCAAGCCAGCCAAGCTCCCCCATGACTGCAATGTGGGCTGGGAGGTTCCCTGCGTAGGATCCCAGCTTAAGCTAGGAACATGGAACTCTGATTGGAGAAGAGGTGCCCCTCGAGCCTGCTGCAGTTAGTACCCACTCTGATTTGCCTCTTAAAGCACAAACACACACCCCAGTAGACTAATTCATAAATATCCCCTAAGTGCCCCAAGGCAATGTGATTGAAACCTGAGTATATGGGATCTGGCCTGCAGGCGTGTCCTCCAGGCCTGGGCCCTGGAGATCAATCCCTGATCATGCCAGGGAGAAGAATGCTGGTCTAAAGTCACCCACATGGTACCCAAGCTGATCAATGTCCCTCCTCCTCAGGGTTTGCCCCACTCTGCTGGAGTCACTGGGCAAGCAGTACCAGGAAGGGATGGCAGGTAGGGAGCCCACAGTTTCCAAAAGACTTTATTTTCTCCATTGTATTACCTTTGCTCCTTTGCCAATGATCAGTTGGCTATATTTATAAGAATCTATCTCTGGGATCTCTCTTTTGTAAATTGATCTATTCCCTATTATTTTACTAATACCACACTGTCTTGATTACTATAGTTTTATAGTAAGTCTTGAAGTTGGATAGTGTCTGTCCTTGAACTTTGTTCTTGTCCTTCAATACTGTGTTCTGGTTCTTTTGCTTCTTAATATAAATTTAAAAATCAGTTTGTTGATATCCATACAACTTGTTGGGATTTGATTGGGATTGCATTAGGTCTATAGATTAAAGTGGAAAGAACTGATATCTTTTCAATATTGAGTCTTTTTACCCATGCATATTATCCGTCCATATATTTAGTTCTTCTTTGATTTCTTTATCAGAGTTTTGTGGTTTTATCATTTAGACCTTGTACATTTTTGTTTGGTTTATACCTAAGTATTTCATTTTTTGTGATGCTAATGTAATTGGTTTTTCATTTCGCTTATTAATTGCTAGTATATAGGAAAGCGATTCATTTTTATATATTTTTTTTGTATCTTGGAACCTTGCCATAATCACTTACTAGTTCTTGGGATTTGTGTGTGTGTGTGGCTATTATTTCAGATTTTCTGCATAGATGAGCCTGCCATCTGCTAACAAATACAATTTTACTTCTTTCCTAATCAGTATACCTTAAATTTCTTTTTCTTGTCTTATTACATTAGCCAGGACTTCCAGTATGATATTGAAAAAGAGTGGTGGGAGGGGTTATTCTTGCCTTGTTCTTGATCTTCATGGCAAAAGTTTGGGTTTCTCAATATTAAGTATAATGCTAGCTGTAGGGTTTTTTTTTGTAGTCTTTCTTTATAAAGCTGAGGAAGATATCTTTCATTTTTAGTTAACTAAAAATTTTTATCATGAATATGTTTTGAATTTTGTCAAGTGCTTTTTCTGCAAATATTGATATGGTCATGTGATTTTTCTTCTCTTGCTTTTTGGTGTGATAAATTTTTAAAACCGTTTTTTTGTTTTTAAACTTCTATAAATTTATGGAGTACAAGTGTCGTTACATGCATATATTGCATAATGGTAACATCAGGGATTTTAGGGCATCATCGCCTAAATAATGTACATTTCACCTTTTAAGTACTCTTTCATCATACACCCTCTATCCCACTCCTTCACTTTTCTGAGTCTTGTCTATCATTTCACACTCTACGTCCATATGTACACATTATTTATCTCCTGTTTATAAGTGAGAATATGTGGTATTTGCTTTTCTGTGTCTGACTTGTTTCACTTAAGATAACAACCTCCAATTCCATTCATGTTGCTGCAAAAGACATGATTTCATTCTTTTCCATGGCAGAATAGTATTCTGTTGTGTATATATATCATGTTTTATTTAGCCAGTCATCCATTGATGGACACTTAGGATGATTCCATATCATTGCTATTGTGACTAGTGCTGCAATAAACATATTGGTGCAGGTATCTTTTTGGTATAATAATTTCTTTTCCTTTGGGTAGATACCCAGTGGTGGGATTGCTGGATTGAATGGTAGCTCTATTTTTAGTTCTTTGAGAAATCTCCATACTGTTTTCCACAGAGGCTGTACTAATTTACATTCCCACCAGTAGTATATAAGAGTTCCTATTTCTCCACATCCTTGCCAACATCCATTATTTTTTTGTCTTTTTAATAATAGCTATTCTAACTTAGTAAGATTCTACCTCATTTTGGTTTTAATTTGCATTTCTCTGATGATTAGTAATGTTGAGCATTTTGTTATATGCCTGTTGGCCATTTGTATGTCATATGCCTGTTGACCATTTGTATGTCATCTTTTGAAAAATGTCTATTCATGTCCTTAACCCACTTTTTAATGGGGTTATTTTTGTTGTTGTTAAGTTGTTTGAGTTCCTTATTAATTCTGGATATTAATCCCCTGTCAGATGCATAGTTTGCAAATATTTTCTCCCATTTTACAGGTTGTCTTTTCACTCTATTGATTATTTCTTTTGCTATGCAGAAGCTTTATAATATAATTTAGTCCCATTTATCTAATTTTGGTTCTATTGTTTGTGGTCTTAGTCACAAATTGTTTGCCTAGACCAATGTCTAGAAGAGTTTTCCCTAGGTTTTCTTCTAGTTCTTTTTTATAGTTTCAGGTTTTACATTTAAGTCCTTAATCATTCTGAGTTGATTTTTGTATATGGTGAGAGATAGGGATTCAATTTTATTTTTACACATATGGCAATCTCATTTTCTGAGCACCATTTATTGAAAAGGGTTTTCCCTACAGTGTATGTTCTTATTGGCTCTGTCAAAGATCAGTTGGCTGTCAGCATGTGGCTTTATTTCTGGGTTCTCTATTCCATACCATCGATCTATGTGCCTATTTTTATACTAGTACCATGCTGTTTTATGTTACTATAATATAATTTTAAGTCAGAAAATGTGATGCCTCCAGCTTTGGGAATTTTTTTCCTTACTATTGCATTGGCTATTTAGGATCTTTTTTTTTTTAAATTCTGTATGAGTTTTAGGACTGTTTCTATCAAATGTCTTTAGAAGTTCTTCTTGTAGAGATCTTTCTCCTCCTTGGTTAAATATATTTTTAGGTTTTTTCTGTTTGTTTTTGGTATCTAAGTGTGAATGCCTTCTTGATTTGGTTCTCAGCTAGATTATTATTGGTATATAAAAACACTATTGATTTTTGTATGTTGATTTTGTATCCTGCAACTTTACTAAATTTATTTATCAAATCTAAGAATTTCTTGATGGAGTCTTTAGGGTTTTTTTAGATACAACATCATATCATCAGCAAACAGGAATAATTTGACTTTCTGTTTTCCAATTTGGATGTTTTGTATTTCTTTCTCTTGGCTGATTGCTCTGGCTAATTGACTTCCAGTACTATGTTGAATAGAAGTGGTAAAAGTGAGCATCTTTGTCTTATTCCAGTCTTAGAGGGAATGCTTTCAGTATGATGTTTGCAATGTGTTTCTCATATGTGGTTTTTATTATTTTGAGGTATATTCCTTCTATGCTTAGTGTGTTGATGGTTTTTATCATGAAGATATGCTAAATTTTATCAAATGCTTTTCCTGTGTCTTTTGAAATGACTATATGGTTTTTGTCCTTATTTCTATTTATCTGATGTATTGCATTTATTGATTTGTGTAGTTTGAACCATCCCTATATCCCTGATATAAAACTCACTTGATCATGGTGTATTATCTTTTTTATAACCTATTTTTTAAACATCTCACTGGTAGACAAATGGTGTATTATCTTTTTGATTTGCTGTTGGATTTTGTTTGCTAGTACTTTCTTGAGAATTTTTGTGTCTATATTCATTTGGGAAATTGGTCAGTAGTTTTCTTTTTTTGCTGTGTCCTTATCTGGTTTTGGTATCAGGGTGACACTGGCCTTATAGAATGAGTTAGGAAGAATTCCCTTATTCTTGATTTTTTGAAGTCGTTTTCAGAGGAATTGGTATTAGTTCTTCTTGTACACTTGGTAACATTAAGCTATGAATATCTGGTTCTGAACTATTCTTTATTGGGAGTTTATTTCTTATTACTGATTCCACCTTGCTACTCATTATTGGCCTGTTCAGGTTTTCTATTGCTTCCCGGTTCAATCTGGGGAGGTCGCATGTTTCCAGGACCTTTTCCATTTCCTCTAGGTTGTCCAGTTTGTGAGTGTATAGTTGTTCATAACAGTCTGTGATGATCTTTTTAAATCTGTGGTATAAGTTGTAATGTCTCATCTTCTATTTCTGATTTTGTTTATTTGGATATTTTTTCTTAGTTTCTTGGTTTTTCTGGCTAGTGGTTCATCCATTTTGTTCATCTTTTCAAGAAACAATTTTTGTTTAATTGATCCTTTGTGCTTTTCCTTTTTTAGTCTCTCTCTTGTTTAGTTCTGCTCTGATCTTTCTTATTTCTTTTCTTCTGCTAACTTTAGTTTGGTTTGTTCCTACTTTTCTAGTTCTTTGAAGTGTGACATTATGTTATTAATAGATAATTCTTCCGCTTTTTCAATATGGGCACTTAATAATATAAATTTTCTTCTTAACATTGCTTTTGCTCTTTCCCATAGGTTTTTGTGTGCTGTGTTTTTACTTTCATTCATTTGATTTTTTTTAAAAAATTTCATCTTTATTTCTCCTTGACTTAGTGATCTTTCAGGAGCATATTGTTTAACTTCCATGTATTTGCAAAGTTTCTGAAATTCCTTTTGTTATTGATTTCTAGTTTTACTCTACTGTGGTCTGAGATGATATTTTATATAACTTTGATTTTTAAAATTGTGCTGAGACTTGTTTTGTGGCCTAACATATGGTATGTCTTGGAGAATGTTCTATTTGTTGATGACAAGAATGTATATTCTGCAGTTAGTTGTTGGGTAGAATGTTCTGTAGATATTTATTAGGTCCATTTTGTTTAAAGTCCAATTTCAGCCCAGTGTTTCTTTGTTGGTGTTCTGTCTCAGTTATCTCTCTGATGCCGTGAGTGTTATCACCTACAATTATTGCCTTGCTGTGTTTAGGTCTATTAGTTTTGTTTTATGAACCTGGGTGATCTGGTATACGCTGTATATTTATTTAGATTTGTTACATCCTCTTGCTGAATGCATCTGTTTATTATTATATAATGATCTTGTCTTAAAAATTTTTTTTGAGATAAAATTTGTTTTATCTGACATAAATATATAACTACTCCTACTCACTTTTGGTTTCCATTTGTGTAAAGTATCTTTTTATATACCTTTACATTCAGTCTACATGTGTCTTTATAGATGAGTTTCTTATAAGCAGCATATAGTTTTATTAATATAATGAGTTCTTTTTAATCCATTCTGCCAATCTGTAGCTTCTAAGTGGAGCTATATTCAAGGTTAATATTGTTCTTGTCATATTGTTGTTTTATAAATTCTTTGTTTCTTTATTTTTCTTTATTTTTCTCTCTTTGTTTCTTTGTTTCTTTATTTTTCTTTCTTTGTTTTTCTTTGTGGTTTGGTAGAACTCTGTTATGTTGTCATATTATTTCTCTCTCTTCCTCCTTTGTGTGATTATTCCATAAGGCCTGTGATTTTTAAAGTTTTGTGTGTTTTTATGATGGTGAGTGTCAACCTTTAATTTCCATGTTTAAGATTCCTTTGAGCATTTCTTGTAGGGCTAGTCTGGTGGTAACAATTTTGCTCAGTGTTTTCTTTTCTGGGTAAGACTTTATTTCTTCTTCATTTGTGAAGCTTATTTGTGCTGAAAATGAAATTTTTGACTGGAAGTTTTTTCTTTCAGCATTTTGAAAATCGTATCTTATTCTTTTCTGGCCTTGTAAGGTTTCTGTTGAGAAGTCTGCTGTTAGCGTGATGATATTTCCTTTATAGATGACTAGATGCTTTTCTCTTGCTAATTTTAAGATGATTTCTTTCATTTTGACTTTACATATTCTGATTATAATATACCACAGTGAAGTCCTTTTTGTAATGTACTTCCTGGAAATCACTGTGCCTTCTTTATCTGGATGTCGAACTCTCTTTCTAGGCTTGGGAACTTTTCATCAGCTATTTCCTCAAATAGATTTTCTAAAACTTTTGATGTCTTTTCACCCTTGGGAATACTAGTAATTTCTAAGTTTGGTCACTTTATGTAGTTTCAAACATCTCAAATGCTTTGTTCCTTCTTTTTTATTCTTCTCCACCCCCCGATTTGACTGAATTATTTCCAAAGAGCTGTCTTCATATTCTGAAATTCTTTCTTCTGCTTGATCTATTCTATAATTGATGCTTTTGAATTTGACTTTTATTTCCTTCAATGAATTTTTCAGTTTCAGAATTTGTGTTTTTTTAAGATATCTATCTCCTTGATAAACTTCTCATTCACATCCTGAATTTATTTTCTGATTTCTTTGTATTGATTTTCAGATTTTTATTGCATCTCATTGAACTTCTTTAAAATCAATATTTTGAATACTTTATCTGGCATTTTATGTATTTCTTCTTGATTAGGATATGTTACAAGATAAGTGTTTGGTCTTTTGGTGGTGTCATGTTTCTTTGCTTTTTCATGTTTCTTGTGTCTTTACATTGATATCTGCACATTTGTTGTAATATCCACTTCTTCCATTTTTTTTGACAGTGCTTTCATACGCTAGGGTTTTTTCTTGAAGATGTTTCTGTTTTTGGCTTGTAGAATGCTTTGCCTTTGATTTTGGAAGTCTGCAATAGTGTGATCTCAGCAGTATACAGGGTCCATGTTATTTATGATTTCCTTGATGGCTTAGGGTATGGTTATTAGCTGAGGCTGTGGTGAAGTTCTGCTGAGGATTATATTGGCCTTGTATTTGGACCTCAGTGGTGGCAGCAGTGGGATGAATGTGCCTGTTCTTGGCCCCAAGCAGCTTATAGAGAGCCATTTCTTGGGCTTCCAAGTAGATTGCTTGGATGCTTATAGTGGCAGCAGTGGACTAGATGTGTGGGGTGCATTTCAGGTCCCTGGGCAGCTGGTGTGATGCGGGTGATGGTAGTAATGGTTATGAGCAACCAACTAGAACCCTGAAGGTCCATATAGGTATTTGTGGTGGCTGTGATGTGTTGGGTGGGTGATCTCCTGGCATGCTGGTAGCACATGTAGGTGGGTGTCAGCTGTAGTAGTATTGGTAGTTTGGGTAAACTCAACCTCAGACCCCAATAGGAGTGATCAGGTGACAGTAGTGTTGTACTGGCTTGGGAAATTTCTGGGCCCTTGAGTAGCATATTTGAATACTGGAATGATGGATCCAGGTCAGCACACTTGCCCTCAGGTCCCCTGTTAGTGCCTTCAGGCACTGGCTGTGACAGGCAGAGGCAGGGTAGTCCCCAAGCCACTGTTGGAATGCTTGGATGTGAGCTGTGATGACTATACCATGGGCCTGCCACCAGGGAGTGTGGGGCTTTCCTTATTTGGAGCAGCATAGGCAGGTAACTGTGGAGAGTGCAGCCTGCCCCTGCCTTGGTCTCACAGCAGCTGACAGCAGCATGGTGGGATTTGTCATAAGGCTCCATGGAATTGCCTGGTCTCCCCTCTCCCTCCTTAGCTTGGTAGTGGCTGCAGCAGCATCAGCCCAAGCCTAGACCAAGCATAGGGTGCAGTCTAGCATTAAACTCTCAATAAGACACTGGCTTGGGCCCATGACCAGACAGGGCAACATCCCTCTCATGTGAGCAGCATGGGTAAGAAACCGTGGGGAGTGAAGTCTGCCCATGTCTTGATCTCACAGTAACTCATAGCAAGGGGTTGGGTATTGTCATAGAGGTTCATGTGCGTGCCTATTCTTCCCTGTCCTCCCTCGGCCCAGTGGTGGCAGAGGCCATACCAGACTGGCTTCAGGGAAGGACATAAATCCTAGAATTTAGGCTCTCAAAATGGGACGAAACTGAAGCTGCTCTGAGCTCAAATGCCTGTTGGTTCCCTTTCTGGAGCAATGTCCTTAGGCAATCTCTAGGCAGCTCCCTTTCTTATGCCGGAGGTTGGCATGGGCAAGGGGTTCTCCTATAAATAAGGTTGTAAAAGCCTGTTGTGGGACTGTGGAGCCCTGGGGGTTTCCCTCTCACCCCTTCTCCATGTCCGGAGCTTCTCCTGGCTCCCAACCAGTCCCTGGCTGGGCAAGGTGCCTCAGACCCTCTCCTTACTTGCTTTCAGTGCTTCTCATAACTTTTCTGTTGACTCCTAGCATTCTTTCCTAGATGATTTATTCTAAGTGTGAATATTTACTTACTATTCTGGTTCCTCTCCATAGAGGAGGCATGTACTAGCTGCGTCTAGCCTGCCATCTTGAACCTGCCCTTTATGTGATGGATTATATTACTGACTCTCAAAGGTTGAACCAGCCTTGCAAACCTGAGATAAATTCCACTTGGTGGTGGCGTATAATTCTTTTTATGCATTGTTGTATTTGACTATTAATATTTTGTTGAGTATTTTTGCATCTATGTTCCTGGAAGGTATTGATCTCAAGCTCTCTTTTCTTGTAATGTCTTTGTCTGATTTTGGTATTAGGGTGATTCCAATCCCATAGATTGAGTTAGAAATTATTCCCTCTGCTTCTGTTTTCTGAATGAGATTGTAGAGACTGTTATAATTTCTTTCTTAATGTTGGGTAGAATTCATCAGTGAGCCCAACTAGGTCTGGTGCTTTCTGTTTAGAAAGTTAATTATTGATTCAATTGCTGTGATAGATATAGTCCTATTCAGATTGTGTATTTCTTTTTGTGTGAGTTTTGGCAGATTTTGTCTTTTAAGGACTCAGTACATTTCATTTAGGTTATCAAATTTATGGGCATAGAGTTGTTCATAATATTCCTTTATTATCCTTTTAATGCCTGTGGGATCTATTGTGATGTCCTCTCTTTCATATCTGATATTAGTAATTTCTATTCTCCTTTTTTTCTTAGTTATCCTGGCCAGAGGCTTCCCAGTCTTATTTTTCTTTTAAAAGAAAAAAGCTTTTGCTTTCATTGATTTGCTCTATTGATTTGTCGTTTTAAATTTCACTGGTTTCTGCTCCGATTTTTGTTATTTCTTTTGCCTTCTTTGGGTTTAACTTGTTCTTTTTTTTCTAGTTTCCTAAGTTGAATCTTAGATTATTGCTTTTAGATATTTATTCTTTTATGGTTTATATACTCAATACTATAAATTTCCCTCTTAAGCACTTTCACTAAATTCCACATTTTCTGGTAAATTGTATTTTAATTTTCTTAGTTAAAATATTTTACAATTTCCCTTGAGATTTCTTATTTGATCTATGTGTTATTTAGAAGTATGTTGTTTAGTCTTCAAATATTTTGGGATTTTCCAGTTATATTCCTGTTATTGATTTCTAGTTTAATTTCATTGTGGTCTGAAAGCAAACATTGTATGATTTCTGTTCTTTTAAATTTGTTAAGGTGGGTTTTATAGCACAGCATGTGGTTTGTCTTGATTAGTATTATCCATATCTGTGTGAGCTTAAGAATAATGAATATTCTGCTATTGTTGGATGAACTAGTCCATGTATGTCTCAGTTCTTTTTTTATCTCTCCTCCTCGTCGTCGTCCTCCTCCTCCTTCTTCTTTTTGCTAAAGATAACTCTTCTGGATACTCATCCTTCACAAAAGTGTGTAGTGTCACCTCCATGTGGCTTTAATTTGCATTCCCCTAATGACTAATGATGTTGTGTATCTTTTCATGGGCTTATATGCTATTTATATCTTCTTCTTTTTATTTTTATTTAATTCAGCTTTATTAAGATACAATAAAATACTCTTATTTTAAGTGTAGAGTTTGAATTTTGACAAATATATACACTCATGTAACCACCAGTACAATTGAGTTATAGAACTTTTTATCTCTTTGTAGTTTTATTTGTTTATTTTGTTTATTTATTTCAGGATATTATGGGGGGTACAAACATTTTGGTTACATGTTATCTTTATTTTTGAGAGACAAGGTCTTCCTTTGTCATCCAGGTTGGAGTACGGTGGCAAGGTCATAGCTCACTGCAGCCTCCAAATCCTGGGCTCAAGCGATCCTCCTGCCTCAGCCTCCCAAGCAGCTGGAACTACAGGCATGCATGATCATGCCAAGCTAATTTTTTAATTTTTTGTAGAGATGAGGTCTTGCTATGTTGCCCAGGCTGATCTCAAACTTCTGGCCTCAAGTGATCCTCCTGCCTTGGCTTCCCAAAATGCTGGTATTGCAGGCATAACCCACCACACTATGCTCTATATCTTCTTTTTTGAAGTGATTGTTCAAATCCTTTTTCCTTTTTTACTGTTTTCTAAACTTCTATTATTGAGTTATAAATATTCATTCTATATTCCAAACAGAAGTTCTTCATCTGATGTGCGTTTTGCAAATATTTTCTCCTTGTCTGTGGATTGTCTTTTCATTTTCTTATCAATGTCTTTTGAAAAGCAGAGATTTTAATTTGTTCAAGTTCAATTTATCAAATTGCTTATGGATTATGATGTGATATTTACAAAATCTTTGCCAAAGCCAAGATCTCTAAAGTTTTAGAGTTTTAGGTTTTATATTTGGATGCCTGGTCCATTTCAAATTTTTCAAATATGGTGTGGGCATGGACTGAGGTTCGTGTTTTTGTTCTTGGATTATTCCGACAGTATTCGTTGAAAAGACTATCCTTTCTCCACTGAAATACCTTAGCACATTTGTCAATTAACCATATAATGAGAATCTATTTCTGAACTCTTTATTCTGTTCCATTGATGTTTATGTCTATCCTTACACCAATAACATACTGTTTTGATTACTACAGTTGTAAAATAAGTCTGTTAAAATCAGGTAGTGTGAGTTCCCTAGCATTTTTGTTCTTTTCCAAGATTGTTTTGGTCATAGTAGATTCTTTGCTTTTTGATGTTAATTTTTGAATCAGTTTGTCAATTTCTATAAAAAAGCAGCTGATATTTGATTGGAATTATATTGAGTCTATAGATCGATCTGTGGAGAACTAACTCATAACAAAATTAAGTCTTCAAATTCATAAGCACATCATATTTCCATTAATTTGGGTTTTGTTTAATTTTCTTCATCCAGCTGATAAGTTTGGAGGGGGTTGTTATATAGAAGTAGATAACCATAAACATCTGCTGTGCCTACTATTTTAAATCCAGAGATTAGAATAGTACCTAGAACATTTTCTGATATATGGTTAATGCTCAATGGATATTATTTGAATAAGGAGACAAGATAAAATTTATTTGCTATTCTAGGAAGTTGTTAATATCCACTCCAAAATATTGTTAAGTAAAATTAATTGGTAAAAAAAATAAAAAATACTTTTGAGTACTTGGCACAGTTGGCACTCCATACATGTTTATTAAAGGAAGAGGAAAGGGACAAAAATAATGTCATATTGGCTAGGTGGTTTTGAATTTCTAAAGGGAAGAATAAAAGATTAACAAGCATTTTGAGGCAGGATAAATGGTAAAATTTGGATTAGAAAAATCCCTTGATGAAATTCGAGTAAACTAGTTATTTGTACGTGCCTCCTTGCTGGTGTCTGGGGGCCCTATGTCATTGGGTAAATGTCTACACTCCAGAACAAAGCAATTCATCTCTTGTGGTCTAACAGGGGCCAGTTCCGTAAATCTTCTCTGGGCAAAGACCATCGCAGTAGGTCAGGACCCACCTCATAGGGGCCACTGTTCGTAACGCTCCTCTTCAGACTCTCCAGAGGCTACCACAGTGCGCCATCGAAACACCTGGGAAGGTGCAGGATGGTGCCGTTGGGAAGGCGGTAAGGTAAATAGAAAGAACACAGACTCTGAGATTATGCGGACTTGCACCTGAGTGCTGGCTGCACCACTTACTGTAATGTGACCTTGGACAGGTTATTTATTATCTCTGAATCTCAATTCTTGTAACTATGAAGTGGGGAAAATGATAACTCCTTTGAGGATTGTTTCGGGGCTTATTTTTTTTAATTTTAATTTTATTTATTTTATTTTATTTTTTGAGACAGAGTCTCACTCTGTTGCCCGGGCTAGAGTGCCGTGGCATCAGCCTAGCTCATAGCAACCTCAAACTCCTGGGCTCAAGCAATCCTGCTGCCTCAGCCTCCCGAGTAGCTGGGACTACAGGCATGGGGCCTGGCTAAGTTTTTCTATATATTTTTAGTTGGCCAATTTATTTCTTTCTATTTTTAGTAGAGATGGGGGTCTTGCTCTTGCTCAGGCTGGTTTTGAACTCCTGACCTTGAGTGACCCGCCTGCCTCAGCCTCCCAGAATGCTAGGATTACAGGCACGAGCCACCGTGCCAAGCCTGTTCTAGGGCTTAAATGAAATAATATGTAAAAAACGCTTGGAACACAGTAGCCACTCAATAAATGATAATTATTATTCCATAAAACTCTGGCTACAGCATTCTATTAAATTTATGCTTAAAGCTCCAAGAATGCTCTGTTGAAGCAAGTAGTCTTTACATCATCACAGCTTCTTAGGTTGTTGGTTAAAAGCCTGGTTAAATTAGGACGTCTTCTGAAAACAGACCTTGGTTAAAACAAAACTCCTGAACGCAACAACCGTAATAAGCAACTCCTCAACCCAGAAGACAGCCCATGCACTCTCCCAGCCCCCAGCCCCCAAACGGCGGCAGCAGCGTGGGCCTCTAGAGGCGATACTCAGCAACTTTTCTTTAGTGAGGTCTATAAACAAATTTTACTCCCCTCTTAAATTTTAGTGTCTGTGTTTTTCTGCAGTGCCGTATGGCACTTTTTACTTCATTCCTGGAAGCGTCGGCATTAAATGCCGCGGACGACGGATGCGCGCGTGCTGCGGCTGGAGACCGTCCACCTGCTCGTGAGCGCGCTGCAGACGCCGCCGTCCTCGGGGCGCAGGCTGGCGGGCAGTGTGCTAAGATGGGGCCAGTCTGCCAACGGATTAGCCAGCTCTTTCCGAGCGAATCCTTTCCACTAGAGGGGAAAGACGGATGCTGGCACATTTAAGAGTGTTTTCTGAATCACTCTTAGCAGTCCTGGGAGTAGATTTACAAAGAGACATATGTTCTCTGTATTTGACAAAACACAGACAGGCACTAAAATATGGTGTGCTCACAAGCTGTTTACAGGTATTGAATTTTAAATAACTGGCACTCTTGGGCATCTATTCAAAGAGGGATCCAAGCTCTTAATATCACAATCTTCCTATTGTAACACAGGCCTGAGAGAGATTCTCAGTAAATGCTTATGGAAGGAATAGGGGAGGACGAAGGAGAGGCAGGGGAAAGAAGGAAGAAAGGGAGGAAGGAAGCGATGAGGGCAAAAAAGATAAAGAAAGAAACAAAGACAAATTATTAAACAGCACAGTGGAAACTATAATATCTGGTCATTTTAAAAGAAAATGTCTTTATTTTTTCTCTCTTTAAAACACATTGTAGTAATTTCAACTACTAGGCTTAACAGGTCCAAAAGATGACCCTAATTAGTTAATTGATTTCAAAGTGATGAATGATACAGTGTAAGAATAAATTCATCCCCTCCTAGGACCAGTTAAGAACTCTCGCAGTCACCCCACCCCACCCCAGGCAAAGCTCTTCCTCCTCTCTGTCTGGGAACAACTTTACTCGCTGGCATAACCCACTGAAGACCTGCGCCGGTGGATCAATAGCAGGACCTGAGCGTCCACCAAGAGTTGAATCTGGTGTGGGGTCCTGACCCGAGAGGACAGAAAGGCCCTTCCGAGGGCGTGTGCCCAGAGACGTAAGTGGACACCTGCTCGCCTCTCTCTGCGGTCTAGCGCTCCTCTCTCTGGGCAGCTGCTCTGCTTCCCGCCTCCCGCCTCTGACCCTGTGGTCGTAGGGGGCTGCTCATCCAGGCCCCAGCCAAGGCATGCCAATCAGGCACTTCCGCAGGAGCTTCTGAATTGGAAAAGAAGAGCAGATGTGAGCTCAGAGATACCCGGAGCTTTGTTCCAGTCTGGTAGAGAGAGCCATGTGCAGTAAGTGAGGCAGAGTGATCAGATGCAGAGACAGAGAGCCTATGCTAATTGATTCAGGAATAATTTTAAGATAATGCAGAAACCACGTCTATTCGTTTTCTGTTGCTGCAGTAGCAAAGTAAGGCACCTTAGTGGCTTAAAACAGCCCTAAAACAATACCAATTTATTATCTGACAGTTCAGAAGGTCAGAGGTCTGCGACAGGGCTCACAGGCTAAAATCAAGGTGCTGGCAGAGCTGGGCTCCTCCCACAGGCTCTTGGGCAGGGCTTGTTTCCTTCTCTTCCCAGCTTCTAGAGGTGGCCTGCATTCCTCGGCTCGTGCTCCCTTCCATCTTCTGAGTACACCCCAAGCCTCTGCTTCTGTTGTCACATCTCTCTCTGAAATTCCTGCCTCCCTTTTATAAGGACCCTCGTAATTAATTGGGCTCATATACATAATCCAGGATAACCTCCCCATCTCAAGGTTGGTGGGTACTTTTAATTGCATCTACAATCTTAATTTCCCCTGCTGTGTAACATATATAATCACAGGTCCTGGGGATAGGGGTGTAGACATCTCTGTGTGGTCGTTATTCTATCACACCAGCCAAGAAGGGTAGAGCTGAGCTAATGTCCTCCAGGTTGCAGGGGTGCAGAGGAGGGAATGAGAGGTTAATGTGGCCTCAGCCAAGCGGGGCTTCCAGGGCTGAAGGTATGATTTATTCACAGATCAACTCATGCTTACTCCAAATGATCATATATTTTCCTCCCACATGTGCACGTTCTAGAACATGCAGGCTTTTGTTGTTCAGTTTCCCAGGCTGCAGAATCTTTCACAGTTACACTCAGTTCAAACATCAGGACACTTTTCTCTGTCTCTTCTTCCCTGGCACCCGACAATCTCATGATTCCTCCACCCACTGACGTGCGTGTGGCCAGGCCTGAAATTCCCTGCGACCCTGAGATGTCTTTGCTCTGGGCCTGGTGCTCAGGAGCTCCTTAGTTACTTAGGCCTCATTTCCCTCCAAACAATGATTGCTCCGCCTTTTCTAAGTGGAGCAAGATTGCAGCAAACCTGTGACCTGAAGGCTAAGGCTGAATCTGTCTGCTTTCCTTCTCTTCTGTGTTCATGCGGTATCTCAGCCTGCAGTTGTCAGTCTGTTCTAACAGGTTTGTCTTGCTCCAAGTGGTTCTCAAAATCTTATGTTCCCTAACTCGTTTTACACAAGCTTTGTTCACGAGAAGAGCTCTTTCCAACACTAATTGCTAAGGTTTCTCCATCCTTTTGTATCTATCTGTTCTGTTATGCTTTCTTCCTCTCACATTTGTGTCCTTTTTAATAGCTTTCTGGTGGTGTTTGTGAGCAAGTCCCTCGCAGCTGGATGCGTGGGGAAAGGGGCGGCAGCCTCTCCCAGCGCAGCCCCGCCGCCAAGGCTGTTAAGCACTCAGCACGGCACTGAAGGGAAGCAGAGACCTACTTACTGGGTACAGAAGATGCTTAATTCACATAATAGCTAAGATATGTAAGTGCTTATGCCAGACACCATGCTACGTGCTTTATGTATATTATTTCTTTTAAACTTTCAACAACATTAATCTCATTTGACAGACAAGGAAACTGAGGCACAAAGGGGTTAAATAATTTGCCTAATGTCACAGAGTTATAAAGTGACACAACTGAGGTTCAAGTTCAGGCAGCCTCCCATGTGCTTAACTAGCCCCTCCAATCCCCCAGGGGCGAGGCGGCGCTGGCGGCCGCCACAGGTGGCTCTGTGCCCGAGGCCAGGCGCTCTTCCTTGGGCTGCGTGGGCTTGTGGTGTTGGCAGCATTGGCTACTGTCCTTGGTTTGGCTTGAGCCGGGCCCTCCTGGGTGCTCGTTTTGGGGAAAGCTAAGAGGCTGACAGGTATCAGCATGGCCTGCACGGCAGGGGGAGCGTCGGGACGCGCGGCTGCCCGCTGGGCTTGCCGTCCCCGACCTCAGACACCAGCACCAGTTCTCAGCCAGCCAGCCCTCCTCTCGGTGGTGGGAGCTGGGTTCCCGTGGCTTACTTACTTTGAAGACTCACTCCGTAGAAATAAATGGAAGCCAAATAATTATTGCCATTATGTTTTTATTTTGCTTAGGGAGACAAAATTCATTAACATCTGCATTAGTTTTCTAGGGCTGCCGTGACAAGTAACCACAAACTGGGTGGCTTTAAAACAACAGAAATTTATTGTCTCAAAGTTCTGGAGGCCAGAAGTTCAAAATTAGTGTTAACAGCGCTGATTCCTTTTGAAGCCTCTGCGGGAGAGGCTCCTCCAGGCCCTTCCCCGCCTGCTGGTGGCCGCGCGTGCTCGGCGATCTGTGGCTTGCAGATGCTCTGGTCTCTGCTTCCTCTGTCACACGGCTGCCCCCAACCCCATGTCTGTCTGTCTTCACATGGTCTTCTTGTAAGGACGCCAGTTATGGATTTAGGGCCAGCCCTACTCCAGTATGTCCTCATCTCAGCTAGTCACATCTGTGGAGGCCCTGTGCCAAATAAGTCACATTCTAGTGTCTGGGGGAATGGGAGTTGGGGGTGTCACTGTTCAACCCAGTTCAATATCAAGACTAAGACATTTCTAGGTCAGCAATAACTAATAAAAATTGTTTCTTGCGTTTTTCTACTACACTCCTTGACTCTGCATAAATGAGCCTTCTCCTTTTCCTATCTCCAAGGTGAGATAACTTCAACTAGAACTGTTAAAGGAAGTCCTTAAATATTCCTCTTAAAAGTTGAGTGTATAGCAAGTTTCCCAGGGTAGCTTCTCCACCTGTCTTCCTCTGGTCCCATGTCCTTTTCTTCTTCATTGAAATTATTTTGTAATAAGATAGTTAGAATTCTTTTAAAAATATTTTACGCAATCTATAGTCTCTTACAATCTCCATCTAGGAGACCGAAAATATCTGCCCACTCTCCTTCCCTGCTGCCCTTCTGAATCCAGCACAGACACCGGGCAGCCCGTAGCTCTGCCCCTCTCTCAGGACGGCCTCACTTCTGCGTCTCTAGCTGGTGCCTTTTATACTGCTCAGAATTAAGATGTGAAGAACAGTTCCTCTCCTATGTTCTTAACCTTTTTAGATAGAACATGATCAACAAAGAAAGCCAAGAATTAGCCAAAGAGATTCGTATCAGAAACTCAAATGTGTGCATGTCCTTTGGTCTGGGAATCCCACTTTAGGAATTCAGTCTACAAAAACAATTAAAGCTGTACATGGAGAATTGGCCATGAGAATGCTCACTGGAGCACTGTTTGTAAGGGCAACATATTGCAAACGCTACACATAAGTAATAATAGTAGTTTTATTAAATACATTACGGTTCTTCCATGGAATGGCCTGTTATGTAGCTATTGAAATGTAGTGGAAGGAGAATATTTGTTTACCTGAAACGGTACCCATAAAGTAGCTTAAGTTTAAAAAGTAGATTAAAAACCATATGACAATATGATCCTGTTTTAAAATAAAACTTAAGAGAGAATATATTTGAGAACAGGGAACATGAATTTAAAAAAAGCTTATGGTGATTATCTCTGGATAGCGAGATCAAGGGCAATTTTGTTTTATCCTTGTAGTTTGCCTATATTTTCTATGAAAAGAACTCTTATCATTGAGTAATAACTTAAGAAGTACATTGAAAAAGAATTAAAGAACATTTCTAAAATGCCAAATCTCTATGACTAAAGCAGCATTGCATATGAGAAAACCATGGCTTCAAGTGGAAGTGCAAGGAGGTGCCAGCAGTCCCTCATTCTCTGACACCCTGGGCTTCATCCCACACTAACCCGACTGCCAAACTTGACATGCAGTCTTGGGACAAACACACTAACAAACCATTCTAGAAATTTCTCTTCAGTACAGACCTTGCCTGCACTGCCACTCCTCCCTCTGCAGCCCCATCCCACTGCTACCTGAAGACTTCTCTCTCTTCTGTCAAGCAGAGCAATTCAGACTGGAGTCCCACCTCCAAACTCTCACTGCTGAGTGGACTTTCTTCTTCTGACTCCTAACCTTGCCATTTGCTGTGTGACCCCAGGCAAAATACTCAATCTTTTTTAGTCTCAATTTTCTCCTTTGTAAAATGGGGGTGATAGCACATTGGTGTGAGGATTACATGAACTAGCTCACATAACATGCTTAGCGTAGTGTTTCCCACATGGTAAGCACTCATAAATGTCAGCCCTCACAGTGCTCTGTTCTCTCTCCAGCACCAGAGCAGCTCTTACGTGACCTTTCTTTTTGTGTCCGAGTCCCAGCAGAGCTTCCAAAAGCCAAGGATTGCACAGTCGCTGCCAGGGCTGCGACCCGGCTGGAGGAAGCCAGCCCCTCGCGCGAGATGGGTCAGGGACTGTGAATCTGGTTTTGACGGCACAGTCTCCCACCTTCTCTAGGCTACGCAAGAAGAGCCGTTATGTGGAAAAGGAGGGAGAAGGACTGTCTGGAGAAGGGACATCAGCTGAGAGGTCTCCCCTGCTCGCCGCTCACTCAGGCCAACTAGGAGGCATTCCAAGGGGCACCGCTTGGTGGCACGGCACGCATCTCCTGGAGTCGGGTCAGCACAGGGCCTGGTCCTGGACTTGTGCAAAGGAGTCTAAGGAGGAGAGCCTGTGTCCCACAGCTGAGAGGAGAGTAGGCTGCACCGGTGCGACTGAAGACTGATGAGGTCCATAGATCTGGAAGGGGAGCCTTACTTTTCATGAGGGGCTGCAGCCTGCAGGTGGCCATCTTGCACGCTGGGAAGCATGGCCTTGGCGGAAGCCAAGCGCAAGCACTTCCAGGGAAGGGTAAAGGAACAGGGGTTTGTGGTAAGTCGGTGACCAAATATAAATATTTAACGAGCTATATTTATGAGAGGAGAAACACACACGTGCACATTGAGCTTCATGCCCTTTCATGGGTTGCATGTACCAAAAATGATGCCATTAGTGTGATCCAAGGGTGGGGTTTTCTGCCTCTAACATCAAAAGGCGAAGCAGAGGACACAATACTCCTGACCGCACATCCTCTGTAGACTGGCCAGGACCACCCATGGTCAGGGGTCTCTCATCAGGAAGGAAGGCTGGTCAGCTGTGTCGAAACTGCAAAGGAGAGGAGAGCATTAGGTGGTTGGTTGGAATTAGCGGTGGAGCAAGTCTCTCGAAAGCACTGGCTCCTGTTTAGCCTGTGGGGAGGAAAGCCTGGTGGCAGTTGTCAAGGGAGGGGTAGAACAAGGCGTGTCACACCTTGGCAGGGAACTCACTTTTTAAGGTTTCTCTGGGGTCCCCTTGGGCAACAGGGGGTCTTCTTAGCTGGTTGAGGAACTTAGGATTTTGTTTCTTCTACTTCTCAACTGGTTGAAGGCGGTACTTTCAGTAGGTTGGGGCCAAGGGGTGGGTTTTTGGGGAACCAGATGTTGCCCTTTGCAAGGAAGCTAGCTGATGTCATCTTAAAAGGGGTTTGTCCCAGAGGATTCCTGGAAGGTACGAGGACCCTAGAAGAAGGATCTATTAGTTTCCTGGAGTTGCTTTAACAAATGCCACTTATTTAATGACTTAGAGCAACACAAATTTACTTTCTTACATTTCTGGAGGTCAGAAGTCTGAAATGAGTCCACAGGGCTGAGTTCCTTTTGGAGGCTCCAAGGGAGAATCCATTTCCTTGTCTTTCCAGCTTCTAGAGGCTACCTGCATTCCCTGGCTCATGGCCCCTTCCTCTGCCTTCAAAGCTAACAGTGTGGCATCTGTTCTGCTTTCTGACCTCTGCTTTTGCTTTCATACCTCTGACTGTGATCTCCCTGCTTCCCTCTTATTGGGACTCTTCTGATAACATTGGGCCCACCCAGATAATTCAGAACCATCCCCCATCTCAAGACCCTTAACTATCAGTCTGCAGAGTCCCTGTTGCTGTGTTAGATAACACATCCACAGGTTCTCGGGAGTGTTAGAATGTGGATATATTCTTGGGACGTTATTATTGAGTTTGCCACAGTGAATTACTGGAAATCAGTGTGGGCTGAGGAATGACTGGCCGGCCTGGGCGAGGCATTGTCTAAACCAAAGGAGAGGGGTCCGCAGCAGAGCCCCCCAAAGAGAGGGTGGAGCTGGCGGAGAGCTCCTGTCTCCATGGCCTGCACTTTGACTGCACTCTGGCCATTCTGAAGGCACCAAGGCCAGGTGACGACAACAGGGAGATTCACAAGACAGAGTAAGTAATGTTCCCTCCCTCTGGACGCGTTTTGGAAAAGCCAGAGATTCCGTCTGGCAAGTAGGGAAGCAGTACACTAACTGGTGGTTTGTAATTATGAAAACAAAACAGATTTTGTGACTGAAGAAGCCCAGAAAACTACAGGACACATATGACATTTTATCTTGAGATGGAAAAGAATGAGTAGGAGTCCACAGAGAGATTCTGAAGCAAGAGAGAGATGCAGTGAGACTGGTTTTCACTTGTGCACTCAGCTTCGGCTCATTTGGTAAGTAGGTTACATCTGGGGGTTGGCTCTTAGCGTCACACTGACCCCAGAACGCCTTGAAGGCCAGAAATGGCTCCCGCATCCTTCTCCCCTCCACGCCTGAGCCCCAGGCCTGTCTGACTTAAGGAACGGGCGGTAGGAGATGGTCTGGAACCACACGCTGTTGGGAGGTATAAACCAAGTCCCTCTGCGGTTTTCTTCTGTGATGCCAAGACTGATACCACGAGCAATTCATGCCTTTGGAAGCCACTAAGCAAGTTCTGTAGACAGACGCTCACATGCATAGTGACTGTGAGAAGGGGAACTTTCAATTTGTGCTGGGTCCCGTGGGCTTTTGAATCTGGAGTGAACACAGCCTGGCTGCTGAGCTCAGCTCTTGCTAGGTCTGCCTTTGTCAGAAATAGTCTGCACCATGGGTGGCTAGTGAGCCATTCTGGCTTGTCACTCGTGAGCACAGTCATGCCGCCTTGAATTAATTTACATGATGAACCAAGGGGCATGTGTATTCACCACTCTGCAGTTTGTTTGTGTTTGTCCCCATTGACATTGGGAGGCTGGAGAGGTTAATGGTGACAAACACAAGGTCTGTAGGCAGGCCCACCTGGATTTATACTCTGTTGTGTCCACTTAATGCCTGTGTGACCTTGGGCAAGTTAACACTTCTACTGGAGCCTCAGTTTCCTCTTCTATCAAATGGAGACAATAAGATAATCTATATAAAGTGCTTAATACAATACCTGGCCCACAGCAAATACTCGAAATAGGTAAGCCATTTTTATTACTCTCACTTGGGTAGTGAAAAGTGTCTGGATTGGGAGTCTGGAGACTTAGGACTCAGGTTTGATAGCTAGTTGTGTGAAAATAATAGTGCACATTCATGGAGAACTTAAAATGTGTCAGGCATCTCGTTAAGCGTTGGCATCAATGATCTCATGTAAGCTTCATAACCATCCTAAAGGGGGGGCTCTCCTTAATTGGATTTTGTAGATGGAGGAGCGGACACACAAAGAGGTAAGAGCCTTCCTGGAGCCCCACGGCTGGCAGTGGGTCCAGGGCCTGAGCTACGAATCAGTGCGCAGGCCCGCAGTGCTTGCTTTTGGGTTTGCGGCCATTGCAATATTTTAAAGTGTATTTTAAGGTCCGAACTACTAATATTTTGTGGCTATGACACTTACTTTTGTATTTAAAATGTTACTTTCTTACTTGGGAAGCTGACGCAAGAGGATTGCTGAGGTCAAGAGTTTGAGACCAGCCTGGGCACCATAGTGAGACCCTATCTCTAAAAAGTAAACAAACCAACAAACTGCTTTCTGAATAACATACAACTTGAGACAAAGTTGGAGAAATGTACACTGTCCTGATGTTTAAAGTTGATCCTCACGTGGCTTCCGGGTAAAGTCTGAGGTTGTTGGAGAGGCCTACCTACTTCTCTGACCTCACAGCCTACGTCTGTCCCCTCTGCTGGCTTTGCTGGAGCTGTCTGACCTTGCTTGTCCTCAAACATACAGAAATGCTCCTACCTCAGGGCCTTTGCACTGGCTACTTCCTCTTCCTGGACCACTCTTCCCTCAGAGGCATGCACAGCAGCCTCCCTCACTATCTTCAAGTCTTTGCTCAAATAGCATTTGGTCAGTGGGGCCTACCCCTAGGCACCTGATTTAAAATTGCAACCTGTTCTCCCCATTCTTCTACCTCCTCACCACATACTCCATTAGTACCGTGTGTATCACCTTCTAACATGTTATGCGATATATTTATTTACTATGTTTTTTATTATGACCTCCACCTGCCCGCCATTTAAATGTATGCTTCACAAAAATTTACCTGTTTTGTTCACTGGTACGCTTAGGTCAGTGCCTGACACATAGTAGACACCCAGTAAATAATGCTTTGATGAATTATTAAGTAAAAATGACTTTCTAATCACACTTCCCTCCTGTTTAAAATCCTTCCAAGGGAGACGTCTGGTTTTTGGTCTGGCGTGTAAGAAGCTTGGAAGTCACCACTTGTCCTAACAACGAGGAGAAAGCTGAACAAACAGAAACATCCACAACTCTTTTTAGATCCATGAGAGAAGTGAGATAGCAGGAAAAGCTGTTGTTCCCCAAATTGGAGAGATCAACAGGAAAACACAGAGAATCAAGACTTTTCAGAGCAGAAACCTCTGAGGGAAGCAGCGCTTCAGTGGACAAATCTGAGACTCGAGCTTCAGGGGGACTAGGGCATTGGATCCCCCATGTTTTTGTGAATTTTATCTCGTGGAGCTGGAGAACTCTACCAGTTCTCACGGTGAATATCGGAGAAAAAATAAAGAACCATTTTGAAATATATGAGAGCATTCTGCTCTTGATAAAGTCTGCTTATTTCACCAGAGCCTAATCTGCTGGGTTTCATCAGAGCCTGACTGAGCTGGGGGAAGAGCAAGACCCAGCCCAGTTCATCTCCCCAGACTCAGGCTCACTGAGAGACAGTGCCTGAGCACAGGGCTGGAGGACAAGCTTTCTCCCCGCACCTCTCCCCGCATTGCTGAGGGCTGGTTTACAGCACCTCCTTTCACCACGCACGTCATGCCTAGCTATCAAGAAAACATTACAAGACATACTAAAAGGAAAAAAAATACACTTTGAAGAGACAGAACAAGCATCAGAACCAGACTCAGATATGGCAGGAATATGCTGGAATTATCAGACCAGGAATGTACCACAGCTGTGATTAATATTCTAAGGACTCTTATGAATAAAGTAGATAGCATGCAAAAACAGATGGGCAATGGAAGCAGAGAGAAGAAAGTTCTAAAAACAAATGAAAAAGAAATGCTAGAGATCAAAACACTGTTAACAGAAGGAAGACTGCTTTCCGTGGGCTTATTGGGTGGATGAGACGTGGCTGAGGAAAGAATCTCTGAACTGGAGACTATCTCAATG
The DNA here is from genome assembly GCA_008750895.1 of Mirza zaza. Lineage (NCBI taxonomy): Eukaryota > Metazoa > Chordata > Mammalia > Primates > Cheirogaleidae > Mirza > Mirza zaza. The sequence continues at coordinate 2,141 of VSMD01135175.1, read as the reverse complement.
GAAAACTCCCAAACTGAAAAGCAAAGAGAAAAAGACTACAAGATTGATAAAACAGAACAAAAATATCCAAGAACTGTGGGACAAAGTGTAAATATGTATAATGGAAATATGAGAAGAAGAAGATAGAAAGGAAGAGAAGAAATATTCGAAACAATAATGACTGAGATCTTTCCTCAAATAAATATCAGGTACCAGATCACAGATCCAAGATGCTCAGAGAACACCAAGCCGGATAAATGCAAAAAAACAAAAACAAAAGCAAAAGACAAGCAAAAACCCCCACAACACCTATGGCTGGGCATATTATGTTCAAACTACAGAAAATATAAGATGAAAAGAAAAAATAACACACTATTTGATTCAAGTGATGTTAGTGAGATGGCAGATGAGTGGATCCTAGTCCTCACCCTCACACAAAAACGATACCGTCAACTATACACAGATGGGGATAGCCGCGGGGACCCCAGCGTGCAGGTGGGGGCTTCAGCAACACAGAGGAGTGCAAAGACTGGGGACAGCTGCAGAGAAGGGCGGGAAGCATTCTGCCTACGTTGCCCCACCTTCCGGGCCGTTGCGGCACCATGATGAATCCTTTCAGCTCTGAGCCCCCTGGGAGGGTAAAGGGAGTGGGGGCCTCAGCAGCCTTTGCTGCTGGAGATTCCAGCAGCCCTCACCACCACCACAGGAAACTCCCCTGGTCTTCACTGGTGTGGATCCCAACTGTCACAGCTGCCTGGAGTCAGAGTCACTGTGTCCCCTGGAGCTGGAGCTACCAAGTGCCACAGCAGAGTCACCACTCCCACACCCAGCACCAGTGAGGTTATGCACACCTGCACTCGGGGACAAGTGCCTCTGTGAAGTATAGGCCCATGCACTTGTCCTGATGCCTACTGGTGGCACCATATTTGTGCCATGGGAATGGGCACTCTTTGCAGCTGCTCATGTGAAGCCCACAGGATCAGGGCCCACTGCAGCTGCATATGTATGCCCCTGGGATCAGGCACCCAAGACAGCTGCACCTTGCCACCCACCAGACCCGGCCCTGTTAGCCTGCCACAGCACATGCATTCACACACTCACTGGACCAGGAGCCTTCTGCAGCAAACACATGCATCCACGTGCCCACTAAACCCAATCCCTAGCACAGCACCCTTGTGAGCCCCCAAATAGGCATCCTTGAACCTCTTTGGATCCGCAGCTAGACCTGGAGCCACCACACCTCAACCTGCTGGTGCTCTCGAATCCACTCATGGGAGAAAGTATTTCCCTACCTAGGCCAGTCCATGAAGTTTGGAAGGGATGTTTGCTTCCTCAAATGCAAAGAAAATGCAAGGCTGCACGGAATGCGAAAAACAAAGGAAAGATGACACCACTAAAGGAACAAAATAAGCCTCCCGTAACTGACCCAAAACACATGGAGATCTATAATTGCTGGACAAAGAATTTAAAATAATTGTTTTAAAGAAGTTCAATGAGCTACAAGAAAACACAGGCAACTATATGACATCAGAAAAAGAACACATGAACAAAACAAGAAGTTTAACAAAGAGATAGGAAAATTAAAAAAAACCCAACAATAAACAAACAAACAGAACTTTGGGAACTGAAGAATACAATGACCACGGGGAGCTTCAACAGCAAACTCAATCAAGCAGAAGAAAGAATAAGTAAACACAAAGACAGATACTTTGAAATTATCCAGATAGAGGGAAAAAAAGAAAGAAGAATGAAAGAGTAAAGAAAACCTATGGGACTTATGGGACAACAAGTGAAGGAGAAATAAAGATTTTTTTTCAGAGAGCATTCAGAAAATTTGTGGTCAGTAGACCTACCCTGTAAGAAATATCAAAAGAAGTTCTTTAGAGAGAATGAAAAACATATAGGTCAGAAATTCATCTACATAAAGAAAGGAAGAGCATAAGAAAAAGACAAGTGAAGGTAAAATAAAAACTTTTAATTTCATATTCTTAATTGATCTAACAAATAATAATTTTGTTCAAAATTATAATAGCAACTATGTTGTTTTGTTGCCTACATATGGTCAATTAGTATGCATATATGTACATATACATATATATGTATTTATGTATGCTTATGTTTAACTGAAACTAATGGCAACAACAATGTTAGGGATGGGAGGA
>VSMD01135166.1:0-36927 GCA_008750895.1 Mirza zaza | reverse complement strand
TGAGCAAGAGCGAGACCCCATCTCTACTATAAACACAAAGAAATTAATTGGCCAACTAAAATATATATAGAAAAAATTAGCCCGGCATGGTGGCACATGCCTGTAGTCCCAGCTACTTGGGAGGCTGAGGCAGCAGGATTGCTTGAGCCCAGCAGTTTGAGGTTGCTGTGAGCTAGGCTGACGCCACGGCACTCACTCTAGCCTGGGCAATAAAGTGAAACTCTGTCTCAAAAAAAATAAATAAATAATAAATAAATAAATAAAGAGGACTCCAAAGGCCGGGCACAGTGGCTCATGCCTGTAGTCCTAGCAAAATCTGGGAGGCCAAGGCGGGCAGATCGGTCAAGGTCAGGAGTTCGAGACCAGCCTGAGCAAGAGAGAGACCCCATCTCTACTAAAAATAGAAATAAATTAATTGGCCAACTAAAAATATATGGAAAAAATTAGCCGGGCATGGTGGCACATGCCTGTAGTCCCAACTACCTGGAGGCTGAGGCAGGAGGATCACTTGAACCCAGGAGTTTGAGGTTGCTGTGAGCTAGGCTGATGCCACGGCATTCTAGCTGGGGCAATAGAATGAGATTCTGTCTCCAAAAAAAATAAAGAGGACTCCAAGTAGTAGGCTGTTTGCCTTTTCAGACCACAAGGTATGTGGGAGGGACAAAATCAGTATGTGAAGCCCTTACTAGGTTGGTGACTCTTTTCTGAGAATTTTTTTTTTTTTTTTGAGACAGAGTCTCACGTTGTTGCCCAAGCTAGAGTGAGTGCCGTGGCGTCAGCCTAGCTCACAGCAACCTCAATCTCCTGGGCTCAAGCAATCCTGCTGCCTCAGCCTCCCAAGTAGCTGGGACTACAGGCATGTGCCACCATGCCCGGCTCATTTTTTCTATATATATTAGTTGGCCAATTAATTTCTTTCTATTTATAGTAGAGACAGGGGTCTCACTCTTGCTCAGCTGGTTTCGAACTCCTGACCTCGAGCAATCCTCCCGCCGTCTCGGCCTCCCAGAGCGCTAGGATTACAGGCGTGAGCCACCGCACCCGGCCTTCTGAGAGTATATTATAAAGCATGAGAAAGCATGTTGGAATGAGAAGTACTACAGGAAACAATGTACAGTAGTCCTCCTTAGTCATAGGGGACACATTCCAAGACCCTCAGTGAATGCCTGAAACTGCAGATAGTACCACATCCTATATGTTTTTTTTCCTATACATACATACATAAATAAAAGTTAAATAAAGTTCAATTTATAAATTAGGCACAGTAAGAGATTAACAATCTAAAAATAAAACAGAACAATTGTAACAATATAGTGTCATAAAAGTTATATGAATGTGGTTTCTCTCTCTCTGAAAATACAGCATTTTATTGTACCTACCGTGGGTAACTAAAACCATGGAAGGGGCCGGGCGCGGTGGCTCACGCCTGTGGTCCTAGCTCTCTGGGAGGCCAAGGAGGGCGGATTGCTCAAGGTCAGGAGTTCAAAACCAGCCTGAGCAAAAGCAAGACCCCGTCTCTACTATAGGTAGAAGGAAATTAATTGGCCAACTAAGATATATATATACAAAAAAAAAAAAATTAGCCGGGCATGGTGGCGCATGCCTGTAGTCCCAGCTACTCGGGAGGCTGAGGCAGTGGGATTGCTTGAGCCCAGGAGTTTGAGGTTGCTGTGAGCTACGCTGATGCAATGGCACTCACTCTAGCCTGGGCAACAAAGTGAGACTCTGTCTCAAAAAAAATAAATAAACAAAATAAAACCATGGAAGGTGCATTCGTGGATAAAGGGACTATTGCAATGCTCTTTGCCCCCCAGCATCCATTCCTTCTTCCAGAGGAACTGACATTTTATTCAAGAATTTACCTTTTTTCCCTCACCCAGTTCCAGGGCAGTCCTAAATGGCCTAAAGATAATCCCATCCTCCTTGTCAATCTATGGTTCAGAAGTGACCATGTCATACATACATATATATCTATATCTATATATATTTTTTTTTTTTTTTTTTTTTTTTTTTTTTTGAGACAGAGTCTCACTCTGTTGCCTGGGCTAGTGTGCTGTGGCGTCAGTTTAGCTCACAGCAACCTCAAACTCCTGGGCTCAAGTGATCCTCTGGCCTCAGCCTCCTGAGTAGCTGGGACTACAGGCATGCGCCACTGAGCCAATTTCTTTCTATTTATAGTAGAGATGGGGTCTTGCTCTTGCTCAGGCTGGTCTTGAACTCCTGAGCTCGAGCAATCCGCCCGCCTCGGCCTCCCAGAGTGCTAGGATTACAGGCGTGAGCCACCTCGCCCAGACCATGTCACGTATTTTGGATCAGCAAGACTAGAGGAGAGAATTGCTAGAGGCTTCTGGGAACTTATTCTGGGCATAAGACTACCTTATTTTTCTGGGAGCAATCCTGAAGCAATCTCCTCTTTCCATCTGGAAGTGAACGAGGAAGACAGAGGAGCCCTGGGAGCAGCTGATCAGATGAAAACCTCAGGATGAAACTAACATTGAACGCCAGAGTGGGCCCACAGAAAGAACTCGAGTCTTTGATAGTATCAGTGACCTTTTGCAGAAGTCAACTCTGAAAAGCCTGCCCTGCCTTTGGCCTTCCAGCTAGGTGAACTATACATTTTCTTAATGTTTAACCCAACTTGAATTGGGTTGCCTATTAATTGTACCCAAAAGTATTCTGAGTGCCAAGATACTCTTACTATTATTGTTATATGGTCATGTTATTTATTTATTTATTTATTTTTGAGACAGAGTCTCACTTTATTGCCCAGGCTAGAGTGAGTGCCGTGGCGTCAGCCTAGCTCACAGCAACCTCAAACTCCTGGGCTCAAGCAATCCTGCTGCCTCAGCCTCCCAAGTAGCTGGGACTACAGGCATGTGCCACCATGCCCGGCTAATTTTTTCTATATATATTAGTTGGCCAATTAATTTCTTTCTATTTTTATAGTAGAGATGGGGTCTCGCTCTTGCTCAGGCTGGTCTCGAACTCCTGAGCTCAAACGATCCGCCACCTCGGCCTCCCAGAGAGCTAGGATTACAGGCTTGAGCCACCGCGCCCGGCCTTGGTCATGTTATTTTTAAAGACTGTCACTTATGAAAAAGTAATATACAAAATTATATACATGCCATGATTGCAATCATAAGGTAGTTAAAACAAATTGGAAGATGTGCCAAAATTAGCAACGCTTGCCTCTAGATGGATTTACCTGTTTCTATGACTTGTACTTTATTTTACATATTTTCTACATTGACCCTGAGTGATATATCAGGGAAAAATATGCACAGGAAACAAGATTAGAAGAGAAAATGGTTGTTAAGATTTTGGAGTCTCGATTATTTTTTCTCTTCTCTGTTTTCCAATTTTCTTATGTGCTTATATTAGTTTTGTAATTACAAAATGAATAATGTTTTTTAGTTCTTTTGCTGAAACTTTAAGAGCATGGACTGGTTCTCCTTCTTCCATTCTCTCTTCTTCTCACAGGGAGGATTTACATAGGACAGAAAATATGAAAAATGAATCATTCCAGACTTTAAGGCATGCAGAAAAATCCACAAAGAATAGTTGCAAGGGTCAGATTACCTTAGTGTATTACCTCAGAGTGTTGCATTGACCTGTGTTCCTTTTCTCTCTCTCTCTTTTTTTTTTTTTTTTTTGAAACAGGGTGGCTTTGTTGCCCTGGCTAGAGTGTTGTGGAACAATTATAGGTCACTGCAACCTTAAACTCCTGGGCTCAAGCAATCTTCCTACCTCAGCCTTCTCAGTAGCTAGGACTACAGGTGCACATCACCATGCCCTCCTCATTTCTTTATTTTTTGTAGAGACAGAGTCTCACTACGTTGCCCAGGCTGGTCTTTCTTTTTCTTTCTTTTCTTTTTTTTGAAACAGAGTCTCGCTCTGTTGCCCAGGCTAGAGTGCCATGGCGTCAGCCTAGCTCACGGCAACCTCAAACTCCTGGGCTCAAGCAATCCTACTGCCTCAGCCTCCCGAGTAGCTGGGACTACAGGCATGCGCCACCATGCCCGGCTAATTTTTTCTATATATATTAGTTGGCCAATTAATTTATTTCTATTTTTAGTAGAGATGGGGTCTCGCTCTTGCTCAATCTGGTCTCAAACTCCTGACCTGGAGCGATACTCCCACCTCAGCCTCCCAAAGTGCCAGGATTACAGGCATGAGCCACTGTGCCTGGCCTCCCAGCCCTGGCCTCCCAGGCCGGTCTTGAACTCCTGGCCTCAAGTGATCCTCCTGCCTCGGCCTTCCAAACTGCTAGGATTACAGTACAGGCATGAGCCACTGCACTCACCCTGTGTTCCTTTTCCTTTAGAACATTTTTAAGTTTGTAATCATACATTTATTAGTGTGATTATTTGATTAATACTGTTCTCTGCTAAGCCCCACAAGAACAGGACTCTTCCTCATCAATGTATTATATCTTCAGTGCCTGGCATAAACACTCAATAAATATTTGTTGACTAGCAGATGAATGAATTAAACAACAGATTTGGCCAGTCTCAGGATTGTTTTTTGGGATAAACATTTCCAATTAAAGGGCAGGCTAACTTTCAACACTAAAAACCATCATCTCTCCTCAGATAGCTCTGGTCTTAGAAGTTATATGTCAAGAGGAAAACAGAAGCTGGGCATGGTGGCACATGCCTGCAGTCCCAGCTACTCTGGAGGCTGAGACTGGAAGATCACTTGAACCCAGGAGTTCAGGTCCAGCCGGGGCAACAGAGTGAGATCCCATCTTTAAAAAAAAAAAAAGGAATATAGAAAGACTAGAACAAAGACTAGAATAAGCAACGAACCAAGTCACCTATCAAATGAGAGTCTCCAGGATGGGAGCCTGAAATCTACGTTTTTCCACAGGTGCCTGGGTGATTCTGAATCAGGTGATCTGGGGACCACATTTTGTAAAACATGCCCTAGAACACCCTTTTATAGTCTGAGCATTAACTTCATTGGTAGTCACCCAGCTTCCAAGAGAATCATGCTAACAGCACTGTACCTATTTAATGTGAATCAGTCTTTATTTCGCACTGTGTGGTGCATTAACAAATTCAACATACAAGATAGCATTACATATTGTAGGTTAGCATTACAGCATTATGCAATTTCACACAATTCATGTTAGCTTTTTCGGTTTTTTCTTTTTTTCTTTTTTAATTTGACACGTTTATTTTTGAGTTTCATTTTTACAAGAGAAGACACAAGGTAAAGAAAGACAACCACTTCGGAGAGGGATCTTGGTGAGGGCAATGTCACTGTCAGGGCCATAGTAAAAGCCTTCCAAGAAAAGGGACTTGCATTATTCCCTCTCCTGAGCAAGCCACCCCTGTCCCACAAACCAGTTCTATCTGTTTTCATATCTAGAGCACTATCCATAAACATGTACATCTTGGCTGTGCTCCACTGAGATGAACTGAAAGGAATAACTCATAAAGGGGCTTTTGTTATTAAGAAAAACTCTTATCTTCCCAAAGGAATCAAGATATTCACAGAGAAGAATTGACTCTTGGAAAATCAGAAGTGACCATTCCCTAACCTATTCCTGACCACGAATGCCTTGTGCAAAAGCTAAGATGTGACTCTCTTGTCTTTCAACTGACTCTTAGGAGGAGGCATTTCTCCTCCACTCTTATCAGTTAGCTCTGGAAAGAACTAATGTGAAAGCCAAAGTCAGCTAAGAAACTTTGGGACAGCAAAGTCAAGGGCACGATGGATCAGGCCTGAGGTAGGAGGGAGGAACCCTGGGCTGTCCAACTCTTTGCCTTTTCCTGGCAAAGTCACTGGGGCAGCTCCTACAGAACTACTGGTTCCTCCCCTGTCACCTCACCACCCACTGCTCAGTAGACCCAAAGAATGCAAGGAATAAAGCTACAAGGAGATGGGGAAGAGAGGAGTGGGGTGAGGCTGTTTTCCCAGACTTTTGTCAGGAGGAGCTCCGGAGGCACACACAGCAGGGCAAAGACCAGACTATCTCCACCTGTTGCTTTGCATTGTTTCTGGGAAGGGAGCAAAAGCATGTTGTTCAGCGATTTCTGATCTTTAGACATTAAGGCGATGAAGAGGAACCATTTAGATTTTTTTCCTAACGGGGCTTCAGAATGCTCCTGTCAGATTTACGTTAAACTAGCTCGAAATGCATTTTTAGAAAACAAAAATTATTTTTTTTCTACGTATGATACAGTATTTACATTTCATGGGTTGTAGAACAGAGACTAGTGGTATGACTCCAACTGATGGTGAGATAGTGAGTCAGATTATGGGGGAATGGGGTTGACAGGGACGAGAACAGACAGTGGGCTCTGTGCCTGCCCAGATCTGCTCTGCACTGTCAAGAACATGGGTTAAAACAAACCAAAAGGATGGGGGAGAGCAGACTGGTTTTAAATCCATAAGAGCTAAGGGAACACCAAAGGCAAGATCACCACTCTCTCCATGGAGACTCGGGTTTTCAACTCCATTCTCAGAAGCAAGTTAGAAAGTGATGTCCTCATATGGAAGTGGACACTTCAATTTCAGGTAATCTTTTGGGCCCTGAATCAAACTGGTTGCTTACTTGATTGAGTTCCTCTTAAGGCTAGCAAAAATATCGACTGCCTATCCAAGCTTACCTATTGTCCATGAAGTCTCTGCCATCTGAAAAATCTCAACATTGGAGACACAACTAAACTGTGAGTAAGGAGAGTTGAATTCTAATTCCGAGCAAGATACTGAATCTCTCTCAACCTCTACTGCCCAGTGGCAGAAGGAGGATTGCACTGAGGTTCCCCCATCCCTCCACTGCGTCATGAGGCTCACAAATTCCAAGAACTATGCTCTTTGTTTTGAGCGAAAAGATGTTCTGAAAAAATTCAACTTACCTTTATTACTCAGTCACACTGTTATTTTTTAAAGAGCCATTACTGAAAAATTGAAGGAGAAAGAATAATATCTGAGGCCCTTTTCATTCTAACATTATTATAATATCTAAGTCACTTGAGAAGACGCTAAAAACCTTCTCCATAGTCAGCATTTGCTGGAAAAACAAAGGCCAATGTAATCCTTCAAACCTCTGATGACCTCCAACCTGTCAACCAATAAATGGTTGTCACTACTGTAGATAACTGCAAAGAGGCATGGCAGTCATCTCTTGTCTCCTCTCCTTGTCCTTCTACATGAAAACAGCACTTGCGGTCAGCTGGATGTGTTCATTGGTATATCCTACAGCTGAATTTGAAGTCTCCAAAGCTCCTTGTAGGGAAGTCATCTAGTTTCATAAATCCAAGTTCTACCTGCTAAATCTGATGTGTTCTATGTGCTTCACTGGGGCTACCAGTTAATCATAAACTGCCCTTTACCCTTTCATAGCAGGAAGGATGACAACAAAAACACCCCGTTTCTTAATTACTCTTTTTCCAGCAAACCCTGCTTATCTATCCCACCTGTTTCTTGGCTTACTACAGACCTCTAGAGTTTGAGCTCAGCCAAAGAGCAAAGGTGTAAGAGGTGAGAAGAAGAAAAGATGGGAATGATGAAAACATGAGGTTTTACAAGAGCAAAGTTTTCTTCTGCAGAAGTGGGGAGTAGAAGTAACTCTCCAGAGAAGCCCAATAAAAAGAGGCCAATTTCAGGTAATCAGCAAATACAATTCGGCACAAAACACAATTTTCATGGATTAAAATCTGCAACTTGATATTGGCAGTTAGGCTAATTTCTTCACTTTGTATTAGACATGCAAGTATAAGGTTACATTGTTATATATAGACTTGTAGGGGTCTTTCCCTCTCTTTTTTTTCCCCCATTAAAAAAAAAGAATTTCTAGTGCCTTGCAAATGAGAAAAAAAAATCATCATCGCTAAGAACTGATCTGCAGCTGTGGTCATGTGGGATGTTCTTTGTGGGATTTGTTTTGTAAGAAATTTTCTTCTACAACTAAAATGAGGTTTTGAGTCCGCTTCTCTGTCATCTCTCTCCCCGCCATATACCTCCCAAGCCTGGCCCCGGGGTTGGAGGCGAGAAGAACAGGATTAGTACTCGCTCAGACTGTGCCACTTGGCCACAGGTTTGCGGGGGCTCTCGCAGACCTCTCTCCAGTGTTCGGCACCACTGGCTGTGACACTGTGTGCCCCCAGGATCAGCCTCCCCACCACCTCATTCTTGGTGGTGCGATCGAAGTCGATGACAAGGAACTCGATGCTGATATCAGGCAGGAGGTCAGTAGGGATGTCATAGATGAAAGATTCATTGAAGACTGGGTTCAAAGTGCACTTCTTCACGTGGGTTTTCTTCTTGGCTATGCGCTTTCTGCCGTAGTAGACGTTCACCTTGACATAAGGATCTGGGGCCCCCAAAGAGATAAAAAAAAGAGAGAGACAGGCCTATGACACAGTCCTCTCCTATATAATGGTGATTACATGTTGGGAAGGGGGTGCTCTGTTGTTTCTATCTTTGGTGACCACCCCCGCGTGGTCTTTAGTGACTGCACAGTAAAAGTACACTGATTATGCGTGAGTCTGCCTGCCTGGACAAGGGGCCAAGGAGACCAAGCAGGAATAGACTAGAACAACTTCCTCAAGTCATGTCTGAAGAAACCCCATGATACTAGGAAGCATTTTCAAGGGCACAGGGACTAAAAAATGCCTGCAGTCTTTTTGCGAAAGCTCACCTGGAGCAAGCACTCAGCACCCGGCATGCATATTATTCAGGATACCTTGCTAAATGTAAAGACCCCCTTTGCACAACCAAAGCACCTGCCCAGCTTGGGAAATCTACTGGACCTAGATATTTCTCAGAAGAGAATGTAGACAGAGTGAGGAACAGGCCAAAGTGAAAGTGGCAAGAGATCCTGAAAGGTGAGGGTATGTCTGGGCCACAGACAAGGAGTCGGAGGTGGTTCGGTCAGAAATAGGTTGAAGTAAATAGCTGCTACCTGAGAGACCGGTGATATCCATCTTCGGCAAGTGTCTGGCTTTGAGGACAACCACTGTCATTCTCTGTGCCACAGGCTGATATGACAGAGACACCTGGAGCTCCCCTCTGCTGATGCACTTCTGTGAGGAAGAAACAACAGGTGTAAATCCTGGCAGAGGGAGCAGGACACAGCACGGAGAGTGTGCGGAGTGGGAAGAGAGTCTGAGGAGGGGAAGGTTAGGGATGAGGAGTCTGTAGGAAAGATGTTCTCTCCTGTAAGATGTTCCCATTCTATTTAACAAGGAGAGGAAAAGGAAGCATTATAATCATAATTCTAGTATTAAATAAAATCATTTGCATGGAGAGGCAGCATAGCCTTATATTTATGAATATGGATTCTGGAACCAGACTGGCCTGAATTCAAATCCTGACTGCTATTTCTTTTTGTTTTCTTTTCTTTCTTTGTTTTTTCCTTTTTTCCTTCCTTTTTTTTTTTTTTTTTTGAGACAGGGTCTTGCTCTGTTGCCCCAGCTCGAGTGCAGTGGTATCATCATAGCTCACTGCAACCTCAAACTCCTGAGTTCACAAGCTATCCACCTGCCTCAGCCTCTTGAGTATTAGCAGGGCACCATCATGCCCGGCTAATTTTTCTATTTTTGTAGAGATGGGATCTTGTTCTTGATCAAACTGGTCTTGAACTCCTGACCTCAAGAGATCCTTCTGCCTCTGCCTCCCAGAGTGCTAGGATTATAGGTGTGAGCCACCACATCTGGCCCCCTGACTGCTATTTTTTATCTGTGACCTTGGACAAGTAACTCAACATCTCTGTACTTCACTTTTCTCATCCATAAAATGAGAATAAAAGACAGTACCTACCACATAAGATTATTAAGAGGACGAAACAAGTTAAAATGTATAAATCGCAGTGGCGCCCATCACACTGTGTGCACTATTGAAGTGCACTCTCTCCTATTCTCTCATTTGGTTCTTGTGACAAAAAAGTTTTGAAGACTGTACAGTGGAAGGTAAGAAACTTGGGCTTGAGTCTTAACTTTGCTACTTACTGACTCCATGGTCTCAGGAAAGTCCCTGAACTTTCTAGAGCCTGTTTTTCCATTTCACAAGGTGAATATCAACACCTGCTCAGCCCGCCTCCATATTTGCACTTCAGTGTGTCTTCTCCAGCCAAGCCGGCTTCCTCCCAATGCCCTGATCTTTGTTTCCCCATTTTTTTTTTTTTTTGAGACACAGTCTCACTCTGTCGCCCAGGTAGAATGCAGTGCTGTCATCACAGCTCACAGCAGCCTCAAATCCTGGGCTCAAGCAATCCTCCTGCCTCAGCCTCCCAGCCTGCTAGGATTACAGGCATGAGCCACACTTCCCAGCCTGTTTCCCCATTTTAAAGTTTTGTGCTAGGCTCTATTTTGAGCTTGAAAAAAAAAACTCTAGTCCTCTAAGACTACTTTAAGCAACATTTGGATACTCACTACATGCCAGATGCTGGGTTCCAGAGCTGATGGGACTCAGTTCTTGCTCCCAAGGAGCTCATCGTGCAGTAGAAAAGACAGAGATGTAAAGGAACACGTACAGCACTTGCCAGGAAAGCAAGAAGTCTAAGTGCTCTGGGCACCCAGTGGAGGCGGGGCCCGCTTCGCTGGGAGATTCGGGGAAGGCTTTGCCAGCTGACGCCTGGGCAGAGTTCATGAGTGAGAAACCAGGACGCAACGGGCAGAGAGAAGATCGTGTCACGCGGAGTGATGGGAGTGGCTGGTACAAAGGCGTTGGGTTCTGAAAGGGTACAGTGTTCAGAGAGTGTTGGGAGGCGCATGTGCCCAAAGTTGGGGCGCCTGACAGGAGGCGTGGTCAGGAACCTGGCGAGGTGGGTGAGGCTAGGTAGAGGGCTGTGGGGGCGCTAACACAGCCACAGAGCCAGCCGCACACAGGCAGGCAGAGGTTTGTAAGCCTAGGAGTGGCAGAGTTATTATTATTTATTAAAATGATTATTACTTTAAGGGAAGCTGGAGAATGAACTAAAATAGAGAAAGACCAAAGCCAGAAGGCTTCGTTACGAGGCTGCCACAGCAGGCTCAGGAAGCAGTGATGGCCACTAGAACTAGGGCTGTGGCAGAGGATGTGTCTCAGGAAGAACTGTCAGGATTTTCTAGGTTAGGGTGGCTAATTGGATGTGAAGTGTAGGGGAGAGGGAAGAAAGGGAGGACTATTTCTTCTGTTTCTAGCTTAGAAAGTAGGGATGAGGCAGGGACAAGGAAAGCAAAATCAGGCAAGGTTTGAGGAATTTAGAACATAAGTTAAATTTGGCACAAAACTATTCCTCCACTATCAAACCTTATTCCTTGTATTCTTCAAAGCCCCAAAGAAATGTCATGTACTCCAGGGACTTAGATTGAGCAAAAATAGACTTTACTCATGACCAGCCTTATATATACCGTACATCAACGAAAATGACCTATTATGTACTTATTAAGTGCCAGGTACTCTGTTGGGAGCTAGGGCTGCAAGGATGGACAATGAGGAATCCTACCCTTAAGAAGTTCCCAGCCTAGGGCCAGGCACGGTGGCTCACTCCTGTAATCCTAGCATTCTGGGAGGCCAAGGTAGGAGGATTGTTTGAGCTCAGGAGTTCGAGACCATATAATCCATGCTTGAAAGAAAAGAAAAGAAAAGAAAAGAAAAGGAGTTTGAGACCAGCCTGAGCAAGAATGAGACCCTGTCTCTACTAAAAATAGAAAGAAATTAATTGGCCAACTAAAAATATATAGAAAAAATTAGCCGGGCATGGTGGCACATGCCTGTAGTCCCAGCTTCTTGGGAGGCTGAGGCAGAAGGATTGCTTGAGCCCAAGAGTTTGAGGACGCTGTGAACTAGGGTGATGCCACAGCACTCTAGCCTGGGCAACAGAGTGAGAGACTCTGCCTCAAAAAAAAAAAAGAAAAAAAGAAGTTCCCAGGATAGTTCACGCTCTGCTCAGGTATGTCTGGTGCAGGAAAGAAGACAACAAATAAACTAATTCATTCATCAATGAAAAATAAGAAAACAAACCTAATAGTTTGGGCTTTGATTGTAAGCCTTAAGTTATCCCAAGGAATGAAACTGATAATATCTCACACGATTTTAAAAATTCCTTAAGTCAACATTTCATCCCAGGAGCATAAGGAAATGCCCCTCAGAGGGCACAGAAACATGACTAACTAAAGTTTAAACATGGTCCTTAGCTTTTGAAATTGAAGTACAAAAAAGAATAGACTTTTTAAAAGATTTTCATGATGTTTCTGTGCTAGGTTAAAGCCCCACATTTTTTTTTACCCATAACATACATATTGTCAGCTCTTAATGGTATCTGTGGGAAGTGCCCACAGGCAGTTTAACATTACAGGCTGTTGCCCTTGCCAACCAGTACACTTCTAGGCTGCTTCCTTTTGCCAAGAGTCCAGATGCGATCAGAGAATATAAATTCACTTCTACTGTTAGCCACAACCAAACAGAAAGTAATCCCTCATGAAAAAGAAAATCAAATGCCTTCCAAAACATTCAGAACTGAACTATCCAATGCAGTAGCCACTAGCTACATGTGTCTGTTTAAATTTTAAATTCACTAAAATTAAATAAATTGAAATTATAGTTCTTCAGTCACAGTAGCCATATTTCAAATGCTTAATAGCAACATGTGGCTAGTAGCTACCATATTGGACAGTGCAAATATAGACCATTTCTATTATCATTGGACAGCATTGATTGAAAAAGAACTTTTGAATCAATTTGGCCACTGCTCCCTTTCATTTGTATGAATAATGAAATGTTAACTAGATTTGATATCTATTTCTGGGGCTATCATTGAATACTACCTAAATATTAAATATGTAGTCTTTGAATATAATTCTAACTTTATATACAGGAGAGGGATAGGTAAGGAGAAAAGGGAAACTTGATTTAAAAGCAAAGGTTGTTTTTGTTTTGTTTTGTTTTTTTCAGACAGAGTTGCCCAGGCTAGAGTGAGTGCTGTGGTGTCAGCCTGGCTCACAGCAACCTCAAAGCCCTGGGCTCAAGCAATCCTGCTGCCTCAGCCTCCTGAGTAGCTGGGACTACAGGCATGCACCACCATGCCCAGCTAATTTTTTCTATATATGTTAGCTGGTCAGTTAATTTCTTCCTATTTATAGTAGAGATGGGGGTCTCGCTCTTGCTCAGGCTGGTTTCGAACTCCTGACCTTGAGCAATCCTCCCGCCTTGGCCTCCCAGAGTGTTAGGATTACAGGCGTGAGCCACCGCCCCCGGCCAAAAAAGCAAAGTTTTATTTGTAAGAATAACATGTTTTTTTTAGAGATAGGGTCCCTCTCTGTAACCCGGGCTGGAGTGCAGTGGCATGATCAGAGCTCACAGCAGCCTTAAAAACTCAAGGCTCAGGATATCCTCATGCCTCAGCCTCCCAAATAGCTGGGACTACAGGCATGAGCCACTGAGCCCAGCTCCTATTTGTAAAAATAAGCATTGATTACAAGACTGTAGCTTAGGTTTCCTGATTACTTGTTTAAAACTGTTTCCTAGCTGGGCGAGGTGGCTCACACTGTAATCCTAGCACTTTGGGAGGCTGAGGCAGGACAGTTGCTTTAGGCCAGGAGTTGGAGATCAGCCTGAACAATATAGCGAGACCCCATCTCTATACCAAATTAAAAAAATTAGCTGGGCGTGGGGGCTCGTGCCTGTAGTCCCAGCTACTGGGGAGGCCGAGGCAGGAGGATGGTTTGAGCCCAGGAGTTTGAGGTTGCAGTGAGCTATGGTGACACCACTGCACTCTAGCCTGGGCGACAGAGCAAGACCCTGTATCCAAAAAATAAATAAATAAATAAACCCTGTTTCCAAAAATCATCCATTATGGCAAAGTTTTCCTAATCAAAATTTACAAGCCCCTTCTTTAGTCCTTTGGGAAAGCAGACAACTTCTGGTTACCCTTTTAATTATTTTCTCTCCTAAAATCACTCCTCAAGCAACTGTTCTCCATCTGATCCCCTCCTTCACCTTTGGTCATCTTATGTGGGCAGAATGCCTGTCCCTGTTCAGCTGCCCCTTTGTGATGCCCAAGTCCATAGCCACAGCACCACCTGAATGCTACTCCATTCTGCATTGAAGGCAGTTTAATGTAGTTTCCTCATTCCCCCTCCCTTTCCCTTTCTACCCAATTCCCATTCCAAGTAGCACTGTCAATAGCTCTTTCAAAAGAAAGAGTTATTGAGGGCTGGGAGCGAGCTGTTTCCCAGCCCCTCAGCCTAGTGCGGCAAAGACCCTGTTGGGGAGCAGGCAAGCAGAAGGACAAGGGGGAGAAAGGGTTTTATCCATGCCTGACAGAGCGGGAGGGCTTTGCTCTCAGAGAGCAGGCTCCTTTCTCCTTCAGTTCAACAGAGGAACAGGAGCAGTGGCCCTAAAGAACACATTCAGATGAAAGAAATACTTAGGCGAGGGATAAGTCTATTTTCCTATAATTAGCAGAGCCTCTTTCAGAGTGATTTTCTAGCCATAGAGTCCTTGTGCTAGGTGGACCAACACACCTCAATAAACCTTTCTTGGGGCCATCCCCACCCTAAATCACAACCATGGGAAAACAAAAGAAATAAAACCTTAATGTTCAACCACATCCTCCGTTTTGCTCCCCCCAATACACATATGTAACAACTTTCTTAATTGTTCCTGCAAAATTGACATTCCTTCTTTTTTTTTCTCTTTTCAGCCCCAATAGCTAGACTGGGCGATCTCTCAGGTCCTTTGTAAATCTAAGATTTTAAGAATCCTCCCATTCCATGACCACTGTCCCAGGTCATCACCATGGCCTGAAGTAGTTAGGAGGAGTCTAACAACTCTCTGTTATTCATTTTGTCAATCAATTCTTTCCCATTGTCTCCTCTTTACCCCTCACCCCTGTCTGCAACACCTCCCTTCTTTTCATGGGGAGTTTATTATGGGAATGTCAATTTACTTTCATTTCCATCTGAGTAAAATATTAGAAAAAAAAAGCTGCCACTAAAAAAAGAAATAATTCTAAAGTCCAACTCAGAGATTTTGCATGCTACAGTTTATAGTGTGACCTTCCTTCACTAACAATCAAGGGTTAATTTTTAATGCTTCTTAAATCTTTCTATATATTCATAACAGCTGAGAGTGCAGTCCCAGTGTGACTCCATTAGCCTTCACGATCCAGCCTGGAGGAATATTAAGGCCCAGAGAGAATAACTGCTTGCCCACGGTCAGGCAGTGAAGTGGACAGAGATGGAAGTGATGACCAGTTTTGGCCTTCTTCAACGGGACCACACACTAATAAGAAGGACAGAGATCAATTTTCTGCTAAAGGCCAGGAAATTCAGTTCAGGGGAGTTGTCTATAGAAATGCAATTCTTTAGACCAATTTATTGAAGTAGAAAAGAAAAAAAATGTTTTTTTGAGACAAAGTCTCGCTTTGTTGCCCAGGCTAGAGTGAGTGCCGTGGCGTCAGCCTAGCTTACAGCAACCTCAAACTTCTGGGCTCAAGCAATCCTTCTCCCTCAGCCTCCTGAGTAGCTGGGACTACAGGCATGTGCCACCATGCCCAGCTAATTTTTTCTATATATATTAGTTGGCCAATTAATTTCTTTCTATTTATAGTAGAGACGGGGGTCTCCCTCTTGCTCAGGCTGGTTTCGAACTCCTGACTTTGAGCAATCTGTCCGCCTCAGCCTCCCAGAGTGCTAGGATTACAAGTGTGAGCCACCGCGCCCGGCCAAGAAAAAATTTTTAAATAAAGAAATGCAATTCTTATCAGTCTCTACCCAGGAATCTTTGGAGGAAGGTAATTCGATCCCATACAATAAGGGGTGCCTTACACAGACCAGAAAAAAAGCTCTTTACAGGCAGTGTGGAACAGTCCAGAGCAGCTCTAGCTTGTGTTCACCAAGAGGAGATCCTGAAAGGGCAGACTCTTTGTACCATAGGGAGGATTTGGGGTAGACATTCAGAGGATGCATTGCTAGGAATCATGGGATGAGTGACTAGGGAGATGACAGCAATGGCTCAGATGGAACACAGTCCTGCTCCCAGGCACTGGTTGGGCAAAACAGGCTTAGGCAGCCTAGCAGGCTGGAGGGCACTGGTGCGGGGCTGCACAGGCTCTGGGTGTCCTGTCTAGGGCCTCTCCTAGGGGGTGTGTTGCCCAGGATCCTAGCCTTGGCTTATCCCTCCTGAAGGGAGTTAATAAAGTGGAAAGAAACTTGGCTCTTACCAAGAGCCCCTGGCAGTTTAGCAAATGCCATTGTCTGTGCTCTGTCCAGTGCCCTGGATTAGAGGCTGTTTTGTTCCTGGCCCATCAGTCCCTTTCCTTGCCAGTCTCTTCCCAGCTGCAGCTTGGCACGGAGCCATCCTCCGCCACTAGCCTTGGGCTGAGTGCATGAGCTGTCTGGAGGAGTCCAGCTGGGAGGGGGCTTTACCAAGGTATGGGTAAGGAGCTGCTGCTAAGGGAGTTGGGAAATAGGGCAGGGGAGTGGCAGAGGCCTGAGGAAAAGAGACAGGGGGAGAGGAAAGGGAGAGAAAGAGATGAAACAGGTCACTGTTTTGGTTTCTGTTCATGCCTGGGACTCTAACCTCAGAGGACACAAAAACCCCTGCAGTATTGAACACTAGGATGTTTCATCGTATCCTGGCATTGAACCAGCGTCTTGTTTATGCTCTGATCAAATGCCTCTAATATTTTTCAAAGTTCTTGAACTTCCCTGGCCCCTGTGAAGTGGATCTGAGTGTGCCAGGTGGCAGTGGAAGTTCCTTTAGGCGATGGCAGGAATGGGCTTACTGCAGTGATACAGGAGCCCACTACGCAGCAGAGAGGGCAAGAACACACAGCTGCCCCGATACCCAGACTTGGTGCAGTACCATACTTGAGTGGGCAATTCTTGCTCCTGGGTGCTCCTTGCAAACTTTGCCCCTTCTGCATTGGGAGCCTTTTCTGTCCAACCCTGAGCCTCCTGTCTCCCCACTGAAACTAGTGTGGCCTTGCAGGTGGGAAAGGCATCAAGAGATAAGTATGGCACCAATAGGCAGAGCTCTTTCTGAAAGATGTGCAGTTGTTTTTAGTGGTCTTGCTATCCTTTCTGAACCTCCTTCTCCACTGAGTCAAGCCTCCCTTGTCTTCCTCCACTTTGTCAAAACATAATATCAATATCTACAAACCACATATATCTCCCAGGGATCAAACTTTATTAATAATAGAAATCAAGGCCAGGCGCAGTGGCTCACACCTGTAATCCTAGCACTCTGGGAGGCCAAGGCAGGCGGATTGCTTGAGGTCAGGAGTTCAAAACCAGCCTGAGCAAGAGCGAGACCCCATCTCTACTATAAATAGAAAGAAATTAATTGGCCAACTAATATATATAGAAAAAATTAGCTGGGCATGGTGGCGCATGCCTGTAGTCCCAGCTACTCGGGAGGCTAAGGCAGCAGGATCGCTTGAGCCCAGAAGTTTGAGGTTGCTGTGAGCTAGGCTGATGCGAGGGCACTCACTCTAGCCTGGGCAACAAAGTGAGACTCTGTCTCAAAAAAAAAAAAAAAAAAAGAGAAATCAAAATAATAATAGTAATGGTTGCAATTTGTCAAAGGCTCACTATGTGCTAGGGACTATGTTTTTTTTGTTTTTTTTTCTTTTGAGACAGAGTCTCGCTTTGTTGCCCAAGCTAGAGTGAGTGCCATGGCGTCAGCCTAGCTCACAGCAACCTCAAACTCCTGGGCTCAAGCGATCCTACTGCCTCAGCCTCCCAAGTAGCTGGGACTACAGGCATGCGCCACTATGCCCGGCTAATTTTTTCTATATATATTAGTTGGCCAATTAATTTCTTTCTATTTATAGTATAGACGGGGTCTCGCTCTTGCTCAGGCTGGTCTTGAACTCCTGACCTCGAGCAATCCTCCCGTCTCGGCCTCCCAGAGTGCTAGGATTACAGGCGTGAGCCACCACGCCCGGCCAGTGCTAGGGACTATGTAAAATCATCATCCTACTTCAGTCCTATAAGAAACTGAGACTTAGAGAAGTTAAGAAGCTTGCCCAAGGGCATTTAGCTGGTGAAATTTGAATAAACTCAAGTCTGACTTCAGAGTCCTTGCTATTAACCTTATATTGTACCCTGAAAAAGGAATGCAACTCTTAAATTTAAAATTTCAGGCCAGGCATGGTGGCTCACACCTGTAATCCCAGCACTCTGTGAAGCTGAGGTGAGACGATAGTTTGAGCTCAGGAGTTCGAGACCAGCCTGAGCAAGAGCGAGACCCCATCTCTACTATAAATAGAAAGAAATTAGCCAAAACAACTAAAAATAGAAAAAAATTAGCTGGGCACAGTGGTGTGTGCCTGTAGTCCCAGCTACTTGGGAGGCTGAGGCAGGAGGATCGCTTGAGCCCAAGAGTTTGAGGTTGCCGTGAGCCAGGCTGATGCCACAGCACTCTAGCCCAGGCAACAGAGTGAGACTCTGTCTCAAAAAAAAGAAAATAATAATAATAAAATTTCAACAACTTCTTTCATAGCACCCACCACACTCACTATATGGTAATTGTCAAAAATACTTGTCTTTCTCCTCCAATAAAGTGAAAGCTCCTTAAGGGCAATAATATGCCAGGTATATTATCTCATTTGATCCTCATAACCCTGTAAGGAAGGCAATATTATCAGCTGCATTTTACAAATAAGGAAGTAGAGTCTTAGAGGGGGTTAAGTAACTCACCCATGTCACACAGCTGGAAAGTGGTGAGCTGGAGAGTAAGGTCAGGCAGTCTACTTCTAGAGGCCATGTGCTGCACTGCCTCCCCAGTTGTGGAAGAAATTATTGAACTGGTGGGGTTGGGCGGGACTACATTTCTTGTACTCCTGAAATTACAACTCAAGAGCCAATGTTGGCCCCGTGGGGAGAGAGGGAGAGAAGGCAGGATGGAGGGCCTCCTCTCCTGATGCAAAGAGGGAGAAGAGGAGGAATGGAAAGAGAAGTGTCTTGCTTCACCCTTCCAGGCAAAGGTTGAGGCCTGGAATGGTGAAGTAATTCATTAAGTTGCATTTATAAAATGATTATAAAAAGACATGTACATGATACTATTTATACCCTTAGGTTTGGGTTGGGAAAGGGAAGCTAAGGGAAAAATTACTGAATTATTATCATAGTTTCTCAGCTTTCAGAAATAAGTTCACTGGGACGGGTGTGGTGGCTCACGCCTGTAATCCTAGCACTCTGGGAGGCCGAGG
Organism: Mirza zaza; assembly: GCA_008750895.1. Lineage (NCBI taxonomy): Eukaryota > Metazoa > Chordata > Mammalia > Primates > Cheirogaleidae > Mirza > Mirza zaza. The sequence goes on along the minus strand of VSMD01135166.1, from coordinate 17,777 downwards.
TGGGAGGAATGCTAGAGGTCAGGAGTTCAAAACCAGCCTGAGCAAGAGCAAGACCCTGTCTCTACTATAAATAGAAAGAAATTAATTGGCCAACTAATATATATAGAAAAAATTAGCCAGGCATGGTGGTGCATGCCTGTAGTCCCAGCTACTTGGGAGGCTGAGGGAGAAGGATTGCTTGAGCCCAGGAGTTTGAGGTTGCTGTGAGCTAGGCTGATGCCATGGCACTCACCTTAGCCTGGGCAACAAAGTGAGACTCTGTCTCAAGAAAAAAAAAAAAAAGAAATAAGTTCACTGGAGGAAGAGCACACATCATTTTGGAGAGGAAATCAGGCCGCATATCCCTGCTATTATGGAGGGCTTACAGCTGGCAGGCCAGCCCAAGTAAGCTGGGCAGCATCAGCATGCCAACCACTAGAGGAAATTTTAGAAGCTACCTGACCTCTGCTCAGGAAGTTGCTTCTTGAAGGAGACCTAATCTGCCACGCCCTCTGTCTTGCTTTGACCACTGTTTATCCTTGATAGCCAAGAGCTTCCTCTCTTCAGCCTCTCTTTGCCACCCATCCACCTCCCTCCCCTTTCTATTTCTCCTCCAAGATCTCGACTCCCCCACCCTCCTTCCCTCCCCAACACTGTTACTGCTCACCTGGATATTCCTCTTGATGATGTCCCTGGTCAGTTGTACCTTGCCCGTGCTGGGGTCCACCCCAGCCAATGGCACCATGACCTCCCCGATGACATCATCCCGGGAGAAGCGGTCAAAGCTGAGGACGAGGAAGTGCAGCACCAGGTCCTGCAGCTGGCTGTATGGGATGCCGTAGAAGGTGAAGGTCTCATCAAACACGGGGTCCAGGGTCTTCCGCAACACTCTGGTCTTCACCCGATGCCGCTTGTCAGGAAGGATGGTCATTTTGATGTAGGGGTCAGATCCCTGGGTCTGGTCATCCATTACTGGCAGCCCATGGGCCTCTTGGATTGTCACCACTAGGGCTTTTTTCGGGAAGTTATAGTCCACTGAGAAGGTGAGGGATCCTAGCATGACATCCTCCTCTGGAGAAGATGGAGAGGTGGTTTTGCTCTCTCCGGGGGTCAGGCTCGTAATGGGGCTCCTCAGTTCTTCCCCATAGTCCATTTTGATGGGCAACTGGTCTATACAAGATCCGGAGCTAGGCCCCCTGGGACCCTTGTCTCGGCTCAAAAGGCCAGCCTCTGCTGCATCCACCAACAGGTTCCCACGTCCACCTTCCCTCCCAGGGCCATCTTTGTCTCTCCGTACTTTGATGATTTTCTTCTTGTTGCTAAGGGTCTCTGGGTATATGCTGATGCCTTTGAGCATGTGAATAAACTTGTATGGTGGGGTCTTGTGCTTCTTCTCTGCCTGCTGGTGGCAGCATGACCAGACAAAGACGGTCACCGAGACACACACCACCAGCACAGAGGCCCCGATGAGGCCAGCCACCACTGGTGACACATCTGAAGGTGGAGACCAGAGATGTGTCAAGGCAGGTGGACTTCAACCCCTGTCCAGAGCTCCCCTGCTCAGTGCCTCTGCTGGAGCCAAACTAATCTGCAATGTAGCCTCCAAAGCCAAATGTGCTCATCTGGGCTTTACAGCTTCCCCCTTCCCTTAGAGACACCCTTACTCATCCTCTCCAACCAATCCATGGCTTTTCCTTCCCACCAAACCTGGATGAAACATATATCTTCTCCAGAAAGGCTTCTCTGAAGCACCCCACCTGACTCCCTGTTCCTTTCTTAAACTTCTCTCAGAACTTAGAGACTTGGTTTGCTCTTATTGATTTGTGCTTCATATAAAGCTGCTCTGTAAGTGATCTAAGGTCACTTCTTAAAATGGGAACCTGTTCACCTCAACTGTTACACAAGGACATGAGCTATGTCTTTGGTTTCAAGAGGATATTCCTTAGCATCTAGTTCAGGGCCTGCACTGACTGATGCACTGACTGTCAGGTGGGAGGAAGGATGTGAAGTTGAGTGTAGACGGTCTTGGTAGGGTGCTCATGGATAGGTTGTAAAAAACTCTGGGTCAATGTACTTTTAAGGTATATTCCAAAGTTTCAGCTCCTAGGTATTTAAGATATAAGTATTTCTTCAGGATAAAACCAGGCTGGGCACAGTGACCTATGCCTGTAATCCCAGCAGTTTGAGAGGCTGAGGCAGGAGGGTTGCTGAGGCCAGGAGTTTGAGACCAGCCTGAGCAACATAGTGAGACCCCATCTTTACAAAAAATAGAAAAATCAGCCAGGCATAGTGGCACATGCTTATAGTCCCAGCTACTCGGGAGGCTGGGACAGCAGGATTGTTTGAGCCCAGGCCAGGAGTCTTAGGTTGCAGTGAGCTATGATCCTGCCACTACACTCCAGGAGTCTTAGGTTGCAGTGAGCTATGGTCCTGCCACTACACTCCAGGAGTCTTAGGTTGCAGTGAGCTATGATCCTGCTACTGCACTCCAGCCTGGGTGACAGAGTAAGACCCTGTTTCAAGTAAAAAAAAGAAAAAAATATATATATTCTAAACAGGAAGAAATAGAGACTATGAAAAATGTCAGATCCTTGCTCAAATGTCACCGTCTTAGGCCTTCTCTGACTATCCTAATTAAAAGTGCAACCTTCTCCACCCTCTATACCCACTCTTCCCAGCCCTACTTAATTTTTTTTCACATGCCTTGTCATTATTCCTCTCTCTCACACACACCCCTACACATATAAAAAATACACACACACACATATAAGAATAAATAAATAAATACACGCACACACTCCCCACACAAAATTTTACTATTTAATGTTTATCTTCACTAGGATGTAAACCTCATAAGGACTGAAGTTTTTGTCTGCTTTGTTCCTTGCTGTATCTTCATCACTTAAAACACATAGCAGGCACTCAATATATATTTGTTGGATAAACAAATAACTAAAGAAAAATAGAATTTTTTTCTTTTCCCTTACACTAGTCTTTTTTCACCAAAGTTGGGTCCCTGCCTTACATAATTAGGTTCAGCCTCTTTCCCTCCTCAAGTTCATTGAAGCCAAATTGGCTTTGGGCCTTAAAGGTCTAGATAAGGCCTGTAGTTTTCCACCTTACTTTTTAGGAAAAGACTTAGAAGGCAGGTAGAACTAAGGAAGTAAATGTGATTCCAGCATATTTCAGATTCTTATTGGAACACCCTAGCACCAGGCTACCATTTAGCTCACAGCCTCCGTTACTGTAGGCCTAACACTTCACCTCATCAGAGAAGCCTTTCCTGTCTGCCCTAAGTCAGATAATATCCCTATTTTTCTTCATAGCACCTATTACCCTGATAGATATTTATTTGTCTGTCTTCCCTCATTAGATAAGTTCAATAAGAACAGTAACTTTGTTTTGTTCACTGCTATATTCCCAGGTCTTAGAACAATGTGGCACATAGTAAATGCTCAGTGAGCAGATGAGTTAGTGAATTCAAAACAGCCTCCACAGATTTAAAAAGAGGATGAAGTCAATATGATCACATATATGAGGGATAAATGTAAATTTTTCTTTGGACTTAAAATCTATCTATAGGCAATAATCTTACTTGACAACTTTAGATAAAATGACCTAGTAGTTTAGGTGGCCACAAGTTTGGACTACGATTAGGTTAATACCAACTTATACTATGAGCACAATGTCCAGATCACACAAGAGGTAGGTATAATTTCATCTGCACTAGTCACAACACACATGGAGTATTCTATACAGTACTAACAATAATAAAAACTGCTATTTTTTGTATACATTTATTATACATGTATACAAAATGCCTGTCCTTGCCAGGCATTGTGCTAAAGCTTACTCTTTATGAATCAAAGAACTCACTGGATAAGTAGGTATCATTAATATCCTCACTTTGTTATTTATTTCTTTCAAGAGACGGGCTCTCACTCTGTTGCCCAGGTTGGAGTGCAGTGGCATGATCATAGGTCACTGTAGCCTTGCACTTCTGGCATCAAGCAATCCTCCTGCCCCAGCCTTCCAAGTTGCTGGGATTATAGGCATGAGCTACCTGGCCCAGCTAGTATCTCCACTTTATAATTGAGGAACCTAGGAACTCAGAAATCTGCTCAAGGCTACATACTAGCAAATGGCAGTTTTGAGATTTAAACTCTGGTCTGCCTGACACCAGAGTCAATACTCTACATATGGATAATCAGGATAGAAAAAAAAAAAGTTAAAAACTTGGAAATCATATCAAATGAAGAAAAACTGAAGGAACTGGAGCTGGGGGTGTCTAGGAATAATAGTCATCTTCAATTATAATTGTTTTAGGTATTTTGATGGAAGAGGGTCTGATTTGATTTTACTTTGGAGTGTAGGACCAGCACTAATGTGTATAGGCTACAGGGAGACAGATTTTGACTCAATGAAAACTGCCTCACTTTGACTCAGTGAAAACTGCCTCACGATAGCCAAGATTGTTTCCTAAGGCAATAATTCTCAGTCTATGGCCATACCACCCTGAATGCACCCAATCTAATCTTATTTTAGAAGCTAAACAGGATTGGGCCAGGTTAGTACTTGGATGGGAGGTGGTGCTTCTCCAACTGAAAATTTTCAAACAGAGGTTGGGTCACCACAGGTTAGGCATGTTCCAAAAGGGATTTCTTCATTGGGGATTGACCTAGATGTGTCTGAAGTTCTTTCTACCTCAACATTCCACAGTTCTATGAAAGTTGGGACCAGATAAGAAAAGAAGAGGTAAATGGAGTAAAGCCACTACTAACAAAATAAATCAACATGACCAGGTCCATTTCCATGTCCACACTGAATAATAATAGTGTTTAGTCACAAAGTGTCAATGAAATAAGAGCTTTTAGGGAGAGAAAACAGTATTGGTGGTAAGCTCCTTGAGGGCAGGCAGGAGCAACATCCTCTTCATCTTTGACTCCCTCAGAGTCTCTTGCATCTTGCATTTGTTTGAACAACTGATTGAATTCAATTGTCAATAAGAATGGGCACAGTCTAAAGAAGTAGCTCTCCATTCACCTATCAGGGGCTTTCTTGCAAATTGTTTGCTACTGATTAGCAAAACTGAATATCCATTGTCTATAAGATGAGGAAAGCAGGGAACTACCAAGACAGGTATACTTTTGAGAATGATTGGAAAGAGAGATCTAAAGGCCCAGATTGGGAGACATCTGGGCGATCTTTCAGCTCTACCATGGATACACTCTGTGATCTTGAGGGAACTCACTACTGCTTATAATGCATCAACTTTTATGGTTAGAAAATGGAGGTAGGATGGAAAAGAGAGAAGATGAAGAATTCTCATCTTTTAGGAGAGAAGGAAAAAAAGAGAAACAGATGGATCCATTTGTGGATTATTGAGGTGCTTGCCCCCACCTTGTTTCCCACTTTTGCTCTATTCTCTTCTTCATTTCAGTATTTGTTAACTTCTCCCTCTCTCTCCAACACTCAAGACAGTGAACTAGAAAAATCAGAGATGTTGAAACTCAGAGCTCCCTGTCTTGCTTTAGTGAAAATCTTGGTAGGAAAAGGAAGGTGAAACTAATGGCTGAACTGAGTGTTTTAAAGTATCAGGAAATTGCAGTGACCTGTGTTTCTTGTTGCTTTTGTCCTCCATGGTCATGGATAATTGAGTGTTGGCTTGGTGTATCTTCCAATTGCTGCAGCATTTGAAATGAAGTACTCTATGAGATGTGAAAAAGTCAGAAACCACAGTTCTCTATGTAGAAGACCCTCTATAAGGGTCTGGAGACCTGCAAAATACATTTGGGCTATGCCTGACTCCTTTAGCCTCTGATCAGAACTGCTTATTTTCATTTATTTTCCTAAACATTGTTCTTTCATTGTCAAGTAGGACTGTGTAATACAGTAGAATAAGAATGAACTTTGGCATCAACAAGACATGGGTTTAAATCCTAGCATTACTCTCACTAGTTTGTTTCACTTGAGCCAAGTTATTTCATCTCCCTGACCCTCAGTTTCCTCATCTGGCAAATATATGTAATACCTACACTGGGGGGGTATTTGTTAGGATTAAATAAAATGTAGTATGTAAAAGGCTAATATAAATTCTTTTCCCTTTTCTAGTAACAGTCCCTCTAAAGAAAATCATTATATTATGTTCCTCACTATCTACTTTTTCAAGGACTCTGGAACTGCAATTTGAGAAAGGAATCTGTTGGAAAGGCACAAGGAGAAAAAGAGCAAGAAGATATCATGGGTTATTCATGTGATCACAAAAGGGACTTTTATTTTGGAAACTTGGAACTCCAAGGATTGAAATGCAGAAGGTGAAGTAGAAGAAAGAAATACAAATCAAGATTTAGCCTTGGGGAATATGTGGGAATAAGCAGTTAATGTGTGTGTGAAGATATGTTATCTGAATATTTTCCTTGATTTGATGTCTTCCTTATATTGAGGGAGGGGATAGAGCATATTGGGTTCTGCTCATTTCAATATACCTCTTATTTGGGAATGAGAAAAGCCATTTCCTAACTGGATTGTTTCCCTATCCTAAATACCTCAAACCTTCTGGATTTTCTGAGGGATAGAATCCCTTAAGGAATAAAACGTTCTTAGGCTGGCAGCAACTCTCACTGGCTTCCCCATCTAGATTGTAGTAGAATGGAGGGAGAAGCAGGGCAGTTATATTTTATTTATTTATTTATTTGACCAGGAAAGCATAGCACAGGAAGTTTGTTCCCCTAGCACATTTTGGAGGAGTCCCTAAAGAGGAAAAAACTTGCTTCTCAAGCTTATCTTTCCCACCTTTCCCCTTATTTTCCACTCCACTTTCTGCCCCAGGGAGTGTAAAACTAATCTTGGAGCCCATAGGGCTGGGTCGGGGACCAGCCGCTCCAAGATGACGTAATGCTTTCTCTGGTACACAAAGCCGCCTCCCCCCAGCAGGGCCTCTCTCGCCCCTCCCCCTCCGGCCTGGATCGCGCCCCCGCCAGCACCAGCGCGGGTGAGTCCCCCTTTTCGAAAAGCTAGCCCAGGGAAACAGGGAACAAAGGCCCCGGAAGGAGAGCCTAGGCGCTGCCAGGAGGCCCAGAATAGACATCACGTCATCCCCCAGCCCAGCAGTGCCAAGCGCCATTTGGTAGCATCGGACAGACCCCACCATTACGATGCAGAATGGAGCTTGCAGGGCTCACGTTTCCTCCCAGCCCCAGTATCCAGCTGACCAGCTTAAGGAGTGGCTTCCTTTTTGCTCCCCACCCCCGCACCCCCCTTTCCCCAGAGGCCGCCGCCTCCCCTGGCTGCCAGCCACACAACCCACAGTATCCAAGCTGCCATCTTGATGCCCCATCCCCCTTGTCACCTCCCTCCCCCGCAGCCCTTAGGAGTGGGAGGGGAGGAAGGGGCACCGCCCTGCGTGCCCCAAGGGGGAGGGCTCGGCCTACCCCACCTCTCCTCCCCCAGAAGGAGGGGTCCACGTCCTCCGCACGCTCGCTTGCTGTTTCTCACCTCCAGCAGTGCTGACAGTGCACCATACAAGGTTTTAGCACCCTGTACTTCCCCACCCTCGGTGTGGCTCTGGCCTTGCCAGTCCCTGCAGCCCATAGTTCAAGTTCAGGCGCTGGGCACGGCCGGTTACCCACGACCATAGGCCCAACTCTAGCAGGGCTGGCATTTTCAAGGCTCTAGTCTGGGGTTCATTCTCTGCCTAGCCATTGGGCCCCCTTGGCTTGCAACGGTTTCGACCACCTCAAGCTTAGTTTTCCCGACTCTACTTACCAAAGCTAGGTCGGATATTGGTGATCTCAGCCATGTCGTAATCAGAGGCTGTTGATATAAATGTTTTTGCGATGGTCAGACAACTCTGGGAACCCCGGGTCAGTACCGAGGCAGCTGCTGTAGAGCTCTAGGTCGGGGGAGAGGGTAGGTATCCGGCGGAAGCCTCCTGCGACGGTCCGGTCCCTGTTTGCCAGCTGCGCTCGCCTCTTAAGATGCTCCAAGGATGCTCTGAGCTAAGGATGCAGGTGCAGTCAGACTGGTCCTGATGCGAGGTAGGCTCCGCCTTCTTCCGAATGGCCCTCGGCAGAAGACTCCGCCTTTGTCCGAAAGGTTCCGGAACGCAGGCCCCGCCCCTTTCCGGAAGATCTCCGGGAGAGCACCCCTCCCACCGCCGAGTTTTCGCGAGAATGAGGCTCCGCTTATTAACCGGTTGTGGGTCTATAAAGCGAAAGTTCTGAGGCAAGAGTAAGAAGAGTAGGGAGATTATTTTATGAAATTCTGTAGATACTGTGATTCCGGTTTCCTGGGCTTAATATAGCAGCAGAATGTTCTGGGTTCTGGGCTCCAGAATTTTGGAAAAACAAAATGCTATACTGCTTGGATTTCAGTATGAACTGGCATTATTGTTATGTATTTCTGAGATTACTAATGGTTATCATGAAAACTTTCTTAAACTTCAGAAACTCTGATTAAAGACCAAACCTAGGCATGGTTGCACAACTTTGAAAATTCATTAAAAATCATTTAATTATACACATAAAACAGATGGATTTTATGGTGTGTAAATTAAAGCTGTTTTTTTTTAAAGACTAATGAGAAGTGCCAAAGTTAATCAGTGTTCAATATTCTTTTTCATAAGCCTCAAGTGCGTAGGGTTTTGGAGTCGGGGGGATTAGGGGGAGAAGGAGAGAGATAAAGAAGCACACTAGCCTAAAAAAACTGTAGGTCAAAAGGAGGACACAAATGAAACTCCAAGCTTCTGGAGACTTCCTTGGTATTTGGGAGACTTGGTGTGATTCATGTTAGAGTCAGACTCCTGGCGATGACAGCCATGATTATATCAATTCCATCCTTTATTTTGGTTGTGGATACTTTCATCCTGTCGGATTCAGTTCAAGTGTTTAAATATTTGTTGGTGGTTCACCTGTGATGGAGCTGAATGTATTTTTCCAGCTTTGACATTCTGTCCTTGTAGAAAAGTGGAAAGACCATGGTTTTAGGAGTAATTAATTAAAAAACATGGGCCGGGCCTGGTGGCTCATGCCTGTAATCCTAGCACTCTGGGAGGCTGAGGCGGGCAGATTGCTCCTCAGGAGTTCGAAACCAGCCTGAGCAAGCGCAAGACCCCGTCTCTACTATAAATAGAAAGAAATTAATTGGCCAACTAATATATATAGAAAAAATTAGCCGGGCATGGTGGCACATGCCTGTAGTCCCAGCTACTCGGGAGGCTGAGGCAGGAGGATTGCTTGAGCCCAGGAGTTTGAGGTTGCTGTGAGCTAGGCTGATGCCATGGCACTCCTAGCCTGGGCAACAAAGCGAGACTCTGTCTCAAAAAATAAAATAAAATAAAATAAAATAAAAAACATGCACTGAATTACTGAGCATTGACTGATTCCCCTTTATAGCTGTGTACCTTTGTGAAATCACCAACTCAGCTGAGCCAGAACTTTGTCCTGTGCAAAATGGAAGATGATATAATAATATCCATTGTCCCACAGAACTTATTGTGGAGGCCAAATCACCTAAGATAATGTGAGAGCATTTTGTAAAATTCAGAATATTGTACATATTTGAGTAATTTACTATAGCTTGAGGCCAAGGCTGCCTTAGCTTTATTCAGGAACCTAGAGAGTTCTCTTTCTGAAATTTTGTGAATTTTTCATTTCCTTGGTCCTGTGTTCCAGGTGTCTCGTGGCGAGAAAGATTAGTTGTCAATCTAAACCACTGCATCTCAACCCAGGTTTTGAGTAGGAGAGTTCCATGGGCAGAGAAAACGAAGCAGGACCTTTAAATTTTTTTGCCAATAACTGACAACTAGCCCCGTGGCTTCATTCGGCCCTAAAATAGGATGGCGCCTAGGGTTTGACGCATGCTCCTTGACGCCCTGAAGCGCGTCGTACCGAAACTCGGGGGCGCGCACGTCGGTCGCTGCCGTTGGCTGACTTCCGGTGGTTCCTAAGCCGAGTTTCCGCGGGATCAGGCCGGCTGTGAGGGTACTGGGTTGCGTGCTGTGGGACTGGAGGAGGCAAGTGGGAGCTGGGACACCTGGGTGGAGGATGTCCAGGTGGAGGGGGTCAGGTCTGAGGGTGGGCGCTGGGTGCACGGCGGAAGTTAGGAGTGCGAAGGTGTTCTAGGTAGGCGTGAGGACTTCAACCAGCGCTCGGCGCCGAAATGGAAAGCACAGTTAGGACCCCTTTAGGAAATGTTTTCCCAGGAGAGGGCCGAGTCGGCGCTGCCTCCAGATTGACATTCACCCGGTCGGTCCTACTCCGGTTCCCAAAGGAGCGGACTTTCGCATTACTACTGTGTTTGAGGTGCCTGGAGCTGATCCCTGCACACTGCTAGCTTTGAATAGCAGCTACTTTTCTTTCTTTCCTTGTTTCTTCTTCTTTTTTTCTTTCCTAAAACCTCTGTGAAAGTCATTCACAGTAATTAATCTGTGAAATAAAGGAGTCGCCTAAAAGGCTGCTCTCATTCCACTCCTTATCCACTCACCATCCTCTCTCACAGGAATCAACGGAATCTTGACGTGTTTATTGAGTTTTAATTACCAGGATAAGGACATCAGTTGATTGGACGCAAGGGGAATCTCTCCTAATGGCCTGGAGAAACTGAATTAAGGAGGTTTAAAACTCACGTTGTATAGTTAAATAGATCAGACTCGTAAGAGTTAGAAACAATTCGTGTTTTTCAATTTTCTAGTCCAAGCTTTCATCTAGTACTCTGGTAGGTGGACATTCAGACTTTGAACATAGACAGTGATGTAACACAAGGCAGCTTATTTTGTTCTTGGATCTGTTTATGAGAGTAAGGTTTTCCTGGGTGGTAAGATGTAATCAGTTTACATATAATGCTTAACATTTGGTCCAAATGCTGCACAGAATAAGTTGTTTCAGCTCTCTTTCATTGATTCATTATTCAGGGAACATTCATCGAGTATCTGCAATACCCAGATCCTGCTGAATGTCAGAGATACTAGTTAAAAGAGTCTTTTTCTTCATAAGCTCATAGTTTTGGAGGAGTGAGGTGGGAAGGAGACAGGCATAGAGGTGTTTACAAAAATGATAAGTACTATAAAAGAGGTTTGCAAACAGGTGTTAAAAGAACAGTAAAGAAAATACCATCTAGTTTAGGTCAGTATTGCCTTTAAAATGTGATGACTAGAATTGAAGCCAAGAGTCAAGAAGTAACAATGCAGAGAACAGTAGACATTTCTCCCTTGTTTCAACACAAAATTTGTTACTAGCATTTTAAAACAGCCACATTTTGCTTTTGCATTTTGTTTCTATTAATGGAAGTAGCTGCTTATGAAAACAGTAGCAAACATTTATAAATCACTTACTAGCTAAATATGTAGATGCTATTTTTATTTCATTTTATAGCTGAAGAAACAGATTCAGGTTAAGTAACTTTGGCAAGGTCACAAAGCTGGAGAGAGTTGACCTGGGAAGCAAATCCAGTTTGGTCCACAGTTTATACTCAGCCTCATGCTAGTTTACCTCCTTGATAGTAATAATAATAATAATAACTAGTACTTACTAATCATTTACTATTTAATTCTTGCAACAGCTCTCTGAGATAAAACAATCATTATTTTTTACTGTTAAGGAAACAGATGCTTGGAGAGGTTAAGTCCCTTGGCTAGGTGACATACTGGTCAGTAGTGGAGTTGGGATTTGAACTCAGTCACTCTAACCATTGTCTCTCATCTTACACCTAAAGAGACATTGTGCCTTTGGTATGAAGTGTTGTGATTGGACATGAATAAATGAAAAGATAATTGAGCAAATGTTATTACCATTAATTAATATGAAGGTGATATGAACTTGTTTTTGTCCTTTCAGGATGGAACAAAAGTGGGACTTTCAAAATGTTGCCTTGTAGGAAGAGAAGAACTACAGTGACAAGGTCCCCACAGCATAAGGGCAATCAGGAGGAAGACAACATAGGCCTAGAAGCAGCTGTTAAACAAGAATCTGACCAGGTTAAAGACTTGGGGTCAGTGTCACTATCCTGGGATCCAAGTCATGGCAGAATCGCAGGCTTTGAAGTACAATCTGTGCAGGATGCAGGAAATCAGCTTGGTATGGAGGATACATCTTTGAACCCCAGGATGCTCATGCAGGACACAAATGTACCAATTCTAGAAGCTGTTGATGTGGCCATCTCTCAGGGACTCACCCTACCTTCCTTGGAGTCTTCCTCCACCCTTAATGTACACATTGGTAAAGGAAAACTCCAGGCCACTGGCTCAAGGAGAGGGAAGAAAATTGCACTCAGGCCTGGGCCAGTTAACCAAGAAGACAGAGGTGATCATCCTATCATGAAGGAGTCATTTTCAGGAGAGCCTATTGAAGAAGTCAAGGAAGAAGAAGGTAAGATATGAAAGGTGTTTAGGCTACAATTTCCTTGTCATATCATTTTGTCGTTGCTTTCTCTGTAGTGCCTTTACAAAGTAGTATTTTTGAAAAGGAATATTGTTTGTTATGGAATCGGAACTTCGGCACTCCTAAGGGTCAGCAGTGAAATTTATGAATAGGTAGAGACTTTCTTTTCCCCTTCCATTCCCTAGATCTCCTTCTGTATCCCTTTCTTTTCTTTCTCTCATCTTTTATTCTGCACATCTGGAGAGATGTGTACTCTTTTGTGATTTGGCAGCAACTTAAAGGGAGAGGCTACTGCCTGGGACATGGGGAAAGGCTCTACAGAAATGAATAACCCTTCATACTTGAAGGATGAGTTGCAGTTCGACAGAAGGTGGCATGAACGCCCAGGCCCAGAACAGTCTGCACAGAGGTACATAGGCAGAGGAGGATGGTGACACAGTTGCTTGGAAGAAGTGGTGGGAGATTACTTCAGAGTAATCGATTGTGCATCGGTTGTGAAGGGTTTGTTTTTCATGCTAAGGTGTTTGAACTTTTCCTGTGTGAAGGTGACAGTCATTTTAATGGCTAAGCAGAACATATTTATACTTTAGGAGATTTCAACTTCTCTTAATCATTTTGACTAACTTTTAAACTGTTTTCTTTTTTTGCTGTATTTTAAGCCCACTTGTTCTTACTTTGTCCTTCTGATATATTCTTAGCAAGTGGTTAGTGTACTGTGTTGATAATGACATTGTGTATTGTATATGTTTATACAGCAGAATTTCATGTTTTTGACTTTACTGTGTTTAAAAACTGATGAAATAGTGCATGAATTGTCTGAAACATGTTGTCAAAGATGAAAGCTCTTTTGGGGAAAAGCGCTCTTCTGTAGAATCAGCCCTTGTCCTAGCACATGTATAGTGTCCTAGCACTTCTATAGTTAGAAGCTTATTCTGAGTAGCTTGTATTATTATATTGATTCTGGGACACCTATATTTTACCTGGAAATGTAGGCAGGAATAGCAGGTTTTTTATGAGTTACAAGTTATTTTCACTGTTATTCTCCTAGAGAATTTCTTGGGAGAATAAAAAAGGGTAAATAAACAGCTTATGCCATTTTGCTAGTTATATGGACTTCACTTTTGACCACATAAATGTAAAACAAAACAAGACAGTACATTGTCCTGCACATAGTAGATAGTTACATAAATTGAACAAATACTTACTATTTTAAAATTACTTCTTATTTTGATAGTTGTTTTCCACTTAGCGAGGCAAATGCTTAAGACTCAGTCTTATTGAGTGCTCATTATTTAGACGTAAGGAAAGGAGAAATGAAGGTTTTTCTTTATTCTTTCTATTCATTTTCTTTTCTTCTCTTTTTATTTATTTATTTTTTTTGAGACAGAGTCTCACTCTGTTGCCTGGGCTAGAGTGCTGTGGTGTCAGCCTAGTTCACAGCAACCACAAATTCCTGGCTCAAGCAATCCTTCTGCCTTAGCCTCCCGAGTAGCTGGGACTACAGGTATGTGCCACCATACCCGGCTAATTTTTTATGTATATTTTTAGTTATCCAGCTAATTTCTTTCTATTTTTTTTTTTTTTAGTAGAGACAGGGTCTTGCTCTTGCTCAGGCTAGTCTTGAACTCCTGGGCTCAAACGATCTGCCTGCCTTGGCCTCCCAAAGTGCTAGGATGACAGGTGTGAACCACCATGCCCGGTCTCTTTTTATTCATTTTTTAAAAAATTATGGATGGAGGAAACTAGATCAGGAAGAAGATACTGGAAGTTAGATATTTTTACTAGAAAAATACATTCCTTTTGTGATGGTTTGAAGAAAATGGTGAGGAGGTAAGTATCAGTTCAACAGCTTAATTCAAGGAGTTGGGATAGATGTGCATATAAAGCATAGGATAGAATCAGGAATCAGATTTTCTTCTTGTTTTACATTTTTTTTTTCTTTTTTCTTTTTTTGTATAGACAGAGTCTCTGATGCCCAGGATGGAGTGTAGTGGCATGATCATAGGTCACTGCAGCCTCGAATTCCTGGGCTCAAGCAGTCTTTCTGCCTCAGTCTCCCAAATAGTTGGGACTGCAGGTACATGCCACCATGCCAGGCCAATTTTTAAAATTTTTTTGTAGAGACAGAGTCTCTGTGTTGCCCAGTCTGGTCTTGAATTCCTGGCCTCAAGTGATACTCCTGGCTTGGCCTCTCAGAGTGCTGGGATTACAGGTCTGAACCACCACAACAGGACAGAATCAGATTTTTAAAAACATTTCAGCATGTTGGTTGAATTTTGCTTTATGAAATTAAGTAGGGATGAATGTGAAGTCCTATTTTTAATTTGAAAGGAAGGGAACCATATCAAATCTGAATTGCTCAAACATGAGATATGGGAGATCTAATCTTAGTTAAGGGATTTATTTGACTCCTAGCTTAATGAAGGGTAGGAATGTAACAAGACGGCTAAAAAACCTTAGTTGTTGATGAAGTAATAGAGATATAATGCTCAAGACAAGGGAGTTAGTAATAATCTTGATGGTATACTGTGTTGGTCATACCTCCTCTTGAATATTGTGTTCATTTCTTAATGCCACATTTTAAGAGGACATTGCCAAACTGGTGCATATTAAGAGGAGGATAACTAGTATTCTGAAGAGTCTGGATATGGAAGGAATGGTTAACTTGGGAAGCTTTCAGAGTGGTAAGAAAGCTGTCAATCATCAAATATTTGAAGACCGTGATGTAGAAGAGGAAGCAGATTTTCCGGTGGTGAAAGTAAGAAGAGTGGTTTTAAGCTATAGGGAGGCAGATTTTTCTTCATTATCAAAAAGAGTTTTTCAACAGCAGTATCAACAGTAGTAGTGTACCACTTCCTTGTATGATAAGACTTTACACAAAGAATTCAACTTAAATTGTGATAACCTATAAAATTTTAAAAATTCCGTTCAGTAGTTTTAGTAAATCATTGCAATGACTTGTAAAACGTATTTTGTTGTCTAATGTTATTTTTCAAATTTCCTTACTATGTCTGAAAGTAGTATAGAAATCCTTTGTTCTGATTTTTGGTTTGAAACATGATTCTTTATTCATGTGACATTTAAAAGAAGCAGAAGGCATAGTTCTAACTTCAGGAAGTTTATAGTCTAATGGGGAAGACAGAGTATAAACACATACTCTGGTTGGAGCAGTATAAGGCAGTGTGATTAAGTGCTAGAGTATGTGGTACATATAAGTAGGATTTGGTGTACTGGAGCTTAAAGGATTCATAGGATTCGATAGATTGTGGGGGAAGGAGTGGAAGCAGAATAGCATATTCTGCGAACATGTAGAAGTGCTGTGTTTGTGTGGGAGAGTACTAAGACTTCAGATGGAAAGAGTAGATCCAGATTATAGGCAGCCTTGTAGTTTTCCCCTTAAGGCCTTATCAAGGATTAGAATAGGATGCTGGTTGTAAGGATGGAGCAGAACAGGTATACATAGAGACATTACAAACAAAGAATGAACATTGCTTAGAGACTGACACTTAAGACATCTGGAGTGGGGATGGCGAAAGCATGCCTTCATGGAGAAGGTATTTCAGAGTTTGAAAAGGAGTTCCAATTTGGGTATGTAGAGTGTAGGGTGACAATGGGGCCATCAGGCAAAAATAGAAATCTGAGATTGAATTTTGTAAGAGGTAAGGACTAGAAATGTTCAAAGTGTTAGTCATGATTCTTCTCCATGGAAACAAACATGAAGGGAGAAGAGCAGCAGATTGAAGATAATCTTGAATTGAGGAAGGAAGGTACAGTTGCAGGAACAACTGGAGAAGTAATAGTAAAAGTCAAAGGAGGGAGGAGAGCTTTAAGAACAAGGTACTTTCAAATTTAGAGGCAAAGGAGAGAGAAGGATAATGCCCGAGAAAAGGTTACATTTGAAGGTTGAGTATCTTGAGAGTAGATTTAGGAGAATTTTTTGGGAAAAGGATATCATATGATGGGATTGAAGTGGGAGGAATGAAAGCACCAATGAAAATTTTTTTTTTTTTTAGACAGAGTCTCACTTTGTTGCACTCACTTTGTTGTCTCACTTTGTTTTTTTTTTTTGAGACAGAGTCTCACTTTATTGCCCAGGCTGGAGTGAGTGCCGTGGCATCAGCCTAGCTCACAGCAACCTCAAACTCCTGGGCTCAAGCAATCCTTCTGCCTCAGCCTCCCAAGCAACTGGGACTACAGGCATGCGCCACCATGCCCGGCTAATTTTTTTTTTTTTTTCTATATATATAAGTTGGCCAATTAATTTCCTTCTGTTTTTTTATAGTAGAGATGGGGTCTCGCTCTTGCTCAGGCTGGTCTCGAACTCCTGAGCTCAAACGATCCGCCCACCTTGGCCTCCCAGAGAGCTAGGATTACATGCGTGAGCCACCGCCCCCGGCCCCTCACTTTGTTTTTTATTTTTTTTGAAACAGTCTCACTCTGTTGCCTGGGCTAGAGTGCCGTGGTGTCAGCCTAGCTCAAAGCAACCTCAATCTCCTGGGCTCAAGCAATCCTTCTGCCTCAGCCGAGTAGCTGGGACTACAGGCATGTGCCACCATGACCGGCTAATGTTTTGTATATATATTTTTAGATAGTCAATTAATTTCTTCCTATTTTTAGTAGAGACGGGGTCTCGCTCAGGCTGGTTTTGAACTCCTGACCTGCAGCAATCTGCCCGCCTCGGCCTCCCAGAGTGCTAGGATTACAGGCGTGAGCCGCCACACCTGGCCTCCAATGATATTTTTTACAGTGGGAAAACGGGGAAAAAGCTAGAGGAGGCAAGATAAATCATATTTGTGATATGAAGACAGGAGTAACTGGAGGAAAATAGAAGATTAAAATAAATGCTAGAGAAGGAATGGATGAGTAACTATTGGTTTTTAGTTAACTAACTATAGTCACTCAGCTATTGAGGAGTGGAATCTAGAGTTTTTTTATGGTCAGTTTATAGATACATAAATGTAGATGAATTAACATTTATTATTTAGGATTACCTGTAATATCACTCCCCTTCATTAAGCTGGATAATTGAAAGTTGATTCTACCACATTGCACTTTACTTAGCTGGATATACAAGTAATACCAATAAAAAGTACATTATGAATGTCTATGCAGAATTTTTTTTCAAGTAACTTTTTTGTTTTTTGCTTTGGTAATTAGAAATATCACACATAGGCCGGGTGCGGTGGCTCAAGCCTGTAATCCTAGCTCTCTGGGAGGCCGAGGTGGGTGGATCGTTTGAGCTCAGGAGTTCAAGACCAGCCTGAGCAAGAGCGAGACCCCATCTCTACTATAAATAGAAAGAAATTAATTGGCCAACTAAAATATATAGAAAAAATTAGCCGGGCATGGTGGCACATGCCTGTAGTCCCAGCTACTTGGGAGGCTGAGGCAGCAGGATGGCTTGAGCCCAGGAGTTTGAGGTTG